>JAOYSI010023386.1:0-33959 GCA_025775065.1 Hiodon alosoides | reverse complement strand
ACACACACACACACACACACACACACACACACACACACACACACACACACACACACACACACACACACACACCTTCAGCAACAGGAAAAATACGGTCTAAGTAGAGCAGCAGTGTTGACTAGCCATTTAGCATGGCAGACGTAGAGATCTAGTCACCTGGACCATTTCACTCAAATGTTTTCTTTTATGCAGTAAAATTCCAAGCTCCTTCACTGAGAACAGTCAAACCTGATGTTATTATAGCCATAGAAGTCATTTGAGAAAGGTGAAGACGGTAATTTGTTGCTGTGCCTGGATGTGAAATATCTTAACACGGCACAGTTTAAAATACAGGTTGGTGCTTTTTCTGTCCTTTAACGTCATGGTGTCCAAACATTAAGTTCTCACCACACATCCACCAACAGCAGTAACATTTACAGTACCCCAGCACAGCACACACCTAATCAATGGTAATTTACTCACGCAATAAGTCAAATCAGCCAGTGAACTTTCAAAAAATGTCCCGAGTGGAAAATACTCAACAGAAGGGCATCTGAATAACATTGTCATGGGATGAGTTTCACCTACTCAATTCCTGGTTAAGATACCTGGAGAGCGGTTACCTGACCATCACAAAGCCCGGTCAAGGTCAGCAGCTACAACCGGACCATGCGGCTGAGGTCTGTGAGTCTCAGAACCGACCCACGTAGAGCCGTATTATTCTTGCTTTATAAAAATATTCCAATTCATAAGCGATTACATATTTTTGTACGGCCTCGAGCACTTCAGGAATCCTCATTCTCAGGGCTCATGTTCAACATACCCCGCCAACATCTAAATGTTGGATGGGTCTCACGTTCCAGGGCTGATGGCGAACATGATTTGTTGGGTCTGGCCGGCCTTTAACACTGTAACTATACAGCCATTGTTAGTTCTGGCAAACTGAACGATCTTGACTATTTAGGAAAAGACGCGTCAAACAGATGGGTATTATTAGGTACGAATCCTTGTGAGATCAATGAAACATAAGAGATATTAAAGCATTAAGTCCTCGCGTTTCGAAAGAATAAAAGGGGTAACGAAGTTAGGCCGGTTTTAGTTTCACTCACACCACGGGTGGCTTATTATTCAGGATTTTAAGCTGTCCCTCTGACAGCCACCTTGTACCTTCTAACCAGCATTCAACTAATTAATTGTTGTTTGCCTACATACATTAAGACTGTTCTCTCCCTCTCAGCCTACAGTTGACCGGTTTGTGAGTGCGTGTGTGCGTGCGGGGGGCATTTTACCTGCCAGGTTGATATGAGTGAGGCTATCTCTCAGAGGGGAAATTGGAGAGGTCAGCATGTGGATGGTCTGGTCAGTGATGTTGCCACACTGACTTAGGTCCAGCTTGGTCAAGTGGGGCAGATAGCGCACCAGTAAGCGGGACAAAGTGTCCGTCACATCCAACCCAGCCAATCGCAGCTCCGTCACATTCTGGAACCGCCCACGGTTCTCACTGTGACCTAAGAAAGAGTCGGAGACAAATAAGAAATGAAGAAAACGCCACAGAAATATGATATGCTTCCCGATTGAGTACCGTTGCATGCTAATCGGCAAGGTGTTGTGAATTTCACGTTCATAAATGCCCTGCCAGATCTACGCAGATGTACCCTTGAGGTACATAAACTGAACTGCTTCAGGACCCCGTCCTATAAATGGATGAAAGGTATACATTTTCAATATCCCTGGAAGATTTAACTGCCCTATCGGAATCTGACAGCTAGTTGTTAAGGACTTGTCAACACAGAAGTCAATTTTCTTCTCGGACATCGAAACGTCCAGCTGCTGCAGACAACTGTTATCAATCAATCAACTCTTCAGACGTTATAGCCGCCACGCCGCTTCAGAACGTAATACTAACTTAGTTATTTCAGTCGTTTTGGGAGAAATGTTTTATATGACGGGGTGACAAGTTCACAAAATAACAAAGTATAATCATATTCAACTTTCTCTCAAATTTATGAGGGTCTACATATTTCCCAAGAGCACCCTAGTACTAAATCTCATCAACATGAGATACCACTCTTGAAATATCCCATTAACACAAAGTAAAATAAGGTCAAATGTCGATTTCACATTTACCAGTCATTACTTTTACTGGTAAAAATGACCAGTCAAAGCCGTGGTGGTTTATGTAAACAAGGGCACATTCTAAATTCCATCACGACTGGGAAAGACCACTATTTGCTCTAAAATATGATGGTGAATTCAATCCACACAACAAAAAGACCTCTATCCACAAACATCCCTTAGTGTATCGCCAGTTTAACTAATCATTTTAGCTAAAGTTACTTTACATTGTTGCTGAAATTCACCATTAACTGCAATCGAAGCAAAACCAAAAATCCAGCATATGCCTTACCGTGTTTTCATATTTTTTGGCGATTTTTTTAACTGTTTCGCACTTTTTTTCAAGACGGCTACAGATTTTTGTTTATGAACACTACCATACAATTAGAAATCCATATTTACAAAACAAACATGATAAATATCATCATACAACTGATACTTCAGACCCCCGCCCGCGAACACTACTCCACACCCTACAGATTGAACAGCTCTCCTGTATAGGGTGGGACAGGACGTAAACAGCGTGCAGACAAGCGTGTAGCAGACCTGTGCGCGTGTCAACGGGGGAGGTCAGCAGTTCCCTCAGGTGAGAGTCCTTCATATCCTCCACCCTGCTGAGGTCCAGCAGACGAAGGCAGGGACACGGCGTTTGGCAGAGCGCTGACACCGATGACCAGTGGCAGCCGGAGACGTTGAGCTCCCGTAGGCCTGGACACACCAAACGGAGGCTAAGGACCCGGGCGCCAGTCCCCGACGCTCTCGGCGATTTCGACGCGCGCCGGCTACAATTTCCGGGTGTTTTTGTTTGTTTTTTGTTTTTAAACGGTTTTAA
Organism: Hiodon alosoides; assembly: GCA_025775065.1. Lineage (NCBI taxonomy): Eukaryota > Metazoa > Chordata > Actinopteri > Hiodontiformes > Hiodontidae > Hiodon > Hiodon alosoides. Next base: position 31,033 of record JAOYSI010023386.1, on the reverse strand, counting down.
ACTTTTCTAAAGATTTGGCCACAGTACCGCTCACGCGTGTCAGACCAAGCACACACACGAGGGGTTGGCCTACCCTGAAGACGGTTGATGAGCCACATCAGCTGTTTCTTGGAGATGTTGGTGTAGCCCAGGTCCAGGGAGACGGGCTGGCGGCGGATTATCCCGCTTAGCATGGGGGGGGTGATGGAGCGCTGTCTGCTCAGGTCAATCTGAGTCCAGAGCTTTTTGTCGCAACACCTAGGAGAGAGGGGGAGAGGGGAACGTGAAGACACTGTGGCCAAAAGAGGGCAGAGGAGGGTTTTAGTAACAGTGCCCCAAGATTTTATTGGGCATTTTCACTGCATTTGGACCAATGCCAGGAGGACACGGGTTCATTTCTCAGTGTCGACAGTGACCACAACTGAAGAATAATTTACCCCTTTATTTTTATGAAAAAACAATAAGGAGGCAATAAGGCACAAGGGGCAGTGATATGTTGTGAATATAGTCACAGCTAGGGGGCACTATTAGGCATGTGGCAAAGCTGAATTTAATTGCAAAATAGCCACTGCCAACGACAGTCGCACACAACGAAAACATAATAAACTTCACATAAAGGCAGAACTTCAATGCACTAAAGCTAAGAAACACAAACAAATATCACATATGATTATAGTCAAAACGTGATCGAATATACTAGTTGCTCTCCTAAGATACACACACACACACACACACACACACACACACACACAGCAAACCGTTTTTTTAAATACTTTTTTGGATGAAAATAAACAAGAAAGGCGAACATGCTTGTACAATATATTTATAGTTTAAATACTGAGGCCACTTCCAGAAACTACCTATTTCTTTCATAATAAAACCCAATAAACCCAATCAAAAGAAAATACCACCAGCTTCCCCCGCTAATTTCCAGCAAAAATAAACAAGGATGGTTTCGCAAGGATTTACATACTTTTGGACAGGCTGAGAAAGCCCTAAACGCGTGAGACTTGATAAGAACGGGCAGGTGATCACACAACTCTGTCGTTTGCTGCAGAGGAAGAAATAACACGGACTAAAACCACATGTTTAAAGTGAGCGCGGTGACACAATCGTTATTATCGCGGGAAGCGGGTTAGCCTGTGCTTACAACTGTGATTTTAGACCGACAAATATATTGTTCTTAAAAACATTTTACTCAAAGTTTCAAACCAACAAACTATAAGAACTTGCAAGCCACTTGTAAATTTAAACCGCAAATAAAACCAACGGAAACGGTCTTACTGAACTGGCAGAGCAACTGCCAACTACGCCAACCCAGAATTCCCACACTGCAGGCCGTGTCTGCTTCCAGTCTCCCACCTCTCCAGGGCGCCGGGGTCAAAGTTCACTCGCTTTCCAGCCGCAGTTAGTCATGAACTTGTATGCAACAAAAATGTTACTTGATCTCAAAAGTGGCAGAGAAAATAAATCCTTTAGAAAACCCCGTTTGGAGGCTTAAGAGATTAGAGGTGGTGAGGAATTCATAGATTCATTTTTTGCAGCCCCACCAGACGTTTCGGCAATACCAAAATTAGACCAATCGGCCGCTAGGCTTCAGCAGCTCTGCCAGTATATCAAACTGGACTGAAAACACTAAAGTAGGACCAAAATCGCCTCACAAACAGGTTCTCCCCTCTATCCAGTGTTAATTCCATGGTGGGTAAAAAAAACTAAACAAAAGAGAGGTGGGGGATGTCGTGCAAACATAACGCATATTAAAACAGTTTCTCACGCGGTTACAAAATACAGCCATAACAAATGGAAACAAATCCAATAACAAAGTTCATAGCGCTCCACCACTGGGTGAGTGAGCAGAAATGGAGGCCTATATAAACAAGAGGGCTGGTCTGTGTAGAAGAGATGAGCTCTGACTGAGCTCCTCCAACACAGCCACAGCATCTCTCGAATTCCTCAGAAAGTCGGATCGTGAGGCACTGCGCACTGCTCTGGCTGTTGGAGTCCTAAACCTTCGACTGCCAACCACCTCGAGCGAAGCGGACCGCTAAAGATTAAAACAGCCGAGGAGACCGGCAGTACTGAAACGGGAGGCCCTCTGCATCTCGCGTCTGAAAACTCACCGGATCACCTGGTAACCGCTTAAAAATAGCACTCGCCACAATACCCTTGGGTATACAGCAGCCTTAAAGATGAAGACAGTTGACAGGAAAAAAATACTGCTCAGTGGTATGTTGACGAGACAGCATTTGTGTTGGAAGGCAGAATGTAAATGGAGGGGTAGAAAACTGCACGGACGGATTCTCATTGTGCCCTTTACCTTGCAAGATCAGCCCATGTCTCTAAATTAAAGAGTACGAACACACAAACACAAACCTAGATCTCTCCGTAAAGCCATATTGAAACGGTTTGCACGCGTTGGCCAAGTGTCGCCCCGGTGAAGACTGGACTCGAGGCTGCAGAGAATCCTCTCGGCTACCGTCAAACATTGACCACCGCGACATCGAACAGGCAAAACGGCCACAGACTGCAGCTTCTTCAACTTGGAAAGAATATTCCTGTCATGCTAAAATCCAAACATCTTCCTAGAGGCAATCCCAACTTTAACTCCTTAAAGACATTCCCCCAGCATTACACACTCTCGTCAAGAATCTTCCGTGGTTTACGGAAAACAGGTCATTACCTCAATCACAAGGAGCTGGTTATCAAAGCAACGGTATTGCATAATGAGCTGCCAAAAACTTTGCAGAAGAACTGACGTCACCTTGTTTTCAGATCAAGACTCAGAACATGTTGTTTTACCGGTTAATTAAAAAGTGCTGATCCTACAAAACGGAAGTATCTATTACACCATAACTCCACTTTCTGCCACAGCAAACTTCCAACAGCTAAATGATCTTGTTGTGGAGGTCAGCGCCCTGGGTAACCCCATTACTCATCTCCTGTGTAACCCTGGGAGACAACAGCAGTGGTAGCGCTGGCTGTGTCGGAGCAATTTTTTCAGTCAAGGCTCGGGAACAAACCGGACTTCTTCATCCCAGCGCCGAATACAAGCAGCTCAAACTGAAGTCGCCGGTCGCTTTGAGCCCAGCTGGACAGCATGCACTCCAAACAGAAGACACTCAATACAGCGTCTGGTTTGTGAGGAAACTGCAAACGTGTCTAAGAACGGAGTAGCAAAAGGCTCTTTGCCTTTCTCCTGCAGGTAATAAGAGGAGTTCCAGACTCGCTCTAAGCCATCAGTGGTACATAAAATCAATAAAATATGTTTTTGCACAATATCTGTAGACAGCTAAACACATCAGGAATCTCTGAAATTGTGAGACTTCCTCATGCATGTTGCGTTCAATCTTGTGGGCGGAAGTCCAACCCAAACTATTCCACAGTGTGGACTGAGAGTTTGTAGCAACCAGTCAAAGCATACCAGCACAATTAGGACAAACAAAGCCTTAACTATGCAGAAAAAAGAAATGTGCAGATGGGACGTGTAGGTCAACTGCGATGAATCACCAGCAAAAGTAAAGGCTATATAGCATTGCTAGCCCCGACTCCCCTTTCCCAGTCTAACACTCACCAGCTCCTCCACGTCCTGCAGACCCTCATACAGACACACAGCTCCCTCTGGCTTAGGTGCTGGAAGACTCGGAGCCACGCGTCCCGCTTCAGGACGTGAGACTTCCCGCCCTCCAAAGGCAGGGTGTTTGGCTCGGGGCAGGCCGGGGGCGGCCGCACGAGGTGCCGCTCCATCTGCACGGGCCGAGGGGGCGAGGGCACGGCGGGCGGGCTGCGCTTGAGCAGCTGGGAGCGGGGGGCCAGGCGTGAAGCCTGCCAGTGCGGGGTGGTGGCCGCCGTACCCCCTGCGGGGCCACTGTTATTGCCGGCGGGGGCCGAGCAACTGCCCCCATTCGTGGTCTTCTTCTGCCGGTTAGGGCTGAGTTGGTTCTGCCGGCCGCCATGCGTCTTGTTTCCCCGAGCGGGGCCCTTGCCACGGCGGTGGTTGGCATTCTCTGGGGCCTCTCGCAGAGCGGCCCGTGTCCGCCCATTGCGTGTCTCCAGGCCGTTGCTGCGCTTCCCTGGGCCTCCGTCCTGCGCGGTAACAGAATGGTGGAGGTTGGCTCGCGGGGGCTGGGTGGAGGACGGGGGGGAAGACGGAGGCGAGTGAGGGGGCTTTCCGCTCCTCTCTCCCTCCTCTAAAGCCGCCGCCTTGCGCCCCCCTCCTTGCTCCTCCGTCTCCTCGTCCTCCTCCACGTCACCCTCCCCGTCCTCCTCGGAGTCGTCGCTGGCGCTGAAGCCCAGGTCGGCCAGCCTCCGGTCGCGCGCCCGGCCACCGGAGCCGACGGCGCCGCTGTAAGGGAGGGGGGAGGCCAGCTCGGAGCCGGCGCCGTTGTCCGAGCCCGAGTGAGAGTCAGAGTCAGAGTTGGACTCGGAGCTGGAGGAGCTAGAGGAGCTGGACTCGCGCACCCGCTCCAGGAGCTGACACATGCGCTTGAAGCGCTCCAGCTTCTCCCGCTGGTGCCAGCGCTGGTCCGCCGACTGGCCGGATGGAGCCGGGCTGGACTGGGAGGAGTTGCCGGCCGCCCCGGCAGAAGTCTGATTCGAGCCGGACGAAAAGCTGTGCCCGTTGGATCCGCCGGTGTCTCCAGAGGTGGACTTCTGTTTTCAACCACAAAGTAAGAGAGATTCGTCATACATCTCTCAGGCTTGAAGCAACAGATCGCCACAGTGAATCCATTGAGAAATATTCACCTTTTTCAAGTGTTTCTCTCTGCCTCCTTTCATCTGAGAGAGAGAGGAAAAATATACGTCAGAAGCAGAAAGACAGTTTCAGGTCTATGACATCATGTCTAGTTTTCCCATAAGGGAGACACGCTGTGCCCAAATCCTGAATCCTAAACCTAAAATGTGAACACAAGGAAGTAGAAAGAAAAAGAGAGAGAGTGAGAGTGAAGTCCCTGGAAAATTTGACAGAAATACATCTGACATACTGACAGATCTCTTACAGAACGAACATTTAGACCATTTAAAATGAACGGACATTGAAGTATTATCAAAAAGGTTCCTCATTTCATTAGATTTTTAATAAGCGATAAATCATTGAGTGCTTTTATTGGAAAAAAACCTGATCAGGACTGAACAACTCCGATTTGATTGGGGTACTATGGCACACAGCATGTCCAAACAAGCCAACAGGCTAGGCCAGAGTGACAGGCAGTCTGTGGGGACACACCCAGTCACAGCCAGAGTGATGCAGCTTAGAGTGGATTACTCGGCCAGATCGACCATAAAAAGGCAAGGCAGTTCCAAAAAGGAGTTTATTCTCTCATTCTTCTGTGGCATGACTGAAAAGTCTGTTCGATTTTTAGACTGAAATTCCTGCACCCAAAATGGTGTGTTGGTTTGTTAAATAGTGTGGTTGTGCTATATTTTGTACCCTTTTTAATCTGTTTTGATTTTAAAATTTTTAATAAAGGCAATAAACAGGTTTGTAATTCCATAAACCCCAACTCCCTGCGTCTGATCACTTCCGTACCAGGCAAACAGATCCACATTGACTTTAGCGTGAATAATACAAGGACGCATCTAAAACACAAAATGTGCTCCGCAGCCAAACCCCCACGACGCAGAACCGCACACCGACCTTCTTCTTGGGCCCGCTGTCCTGAGGCAGCTCCTTCTCTTTTTTGCGTTTATGGCCGTCTTGTCTGCCTCCCTCCTCCAGGGACAGGGGTTTCTTTTTATTGGGCGGTGGGTCGTCCGTCAGCTTCCATCGGCCCACCTCCCCGTTCTCTGACCTCCGTCTTCCTGAACCGTCGCTCTGATCCTGAATTCAATGCAGAAGGATATACGAGTCTCGGGTAAACCTTCCTTCATTTCACTGACACGCAAAAATTAAGTTGAGTAAAAAAATAAATAAATAAAATCACAGACAAGGTCTCACCTTGCTGGACTTGCCCTCTTTGTGACACTTTGGACATTCCCAGCAATTGGGTATTTCATCGTTAATGATCCCTTCAGCTTTACCCATCTGCAAAAAAAAACCGATTCAAATGGATTATATGTAGAGATGTTCTTAACATGCATAATTCAGTGCTCTCAAATTTTGACAAAATTAATTGTAAAATTGTCTTTCCATTTTACTTGGTGAATATTACAGTATACAGTGTCATGAAATCTTAATTAAAAAAATCTACAATGGAATAAATGATTTAACCTAGTGTTTAGAATGTTGGCTTTTTTAGAAAAGAAAACTGCACCTAGCGTTTTCCACAGCTTATTTAGTGAAAATGCTCGCAGCATTAGAAGGACGCATGGAGACGCAGGAAGAAGCTAAGCTTAATTACCGTTGTCACTACCAGCTTAAGAAAACTCACGCTGCTGTGCGTTTTTATGCAATAAAGAGGTTTCCAATAAAAACGAACGCTGCACAAAAAAAAAAAAAGCTATTCCATTTTACAAAACCAAAAAAAAGAAAGTTTTAAGGGGTGCAGACAGGGAGAGTAATGGGAACAAAAATATGGCAATGTGCCATTTGTTGAAAGACCTCGCAAACTTCTCAAAACTTCCCAAAATGCAGCAGAGCAGAAATTGGACTTGGGGAGAATGTACTTCAAATTTCAGTTATAAGACCACATCAAAACGACTGGGCTTCCAAACCCAGAACGTTGTCCAGAACCGTAGCATGGGTTTGGGAAGTACAGGCATGAAACACAAACACAAACACAAACACAAACACACACACACACACACACACACACACACACACACCTTCAGACAGCTGGGGTGGATGATCTCATTGCAGATGGTGCACTCCATGAGAGAGAGGCTGAATTTCTCCTCTTCGCTCTCCACCGTGTCCTCCTTCCCCGCCTCTCCGCAGGACAGGCAGACGGCTGTGTGGGGCAATACAGGCTGTAGGAGGGGCAGCAGAGACGTGTTAACCCCCGCATCACAAACATTAACTTGGTGTGAGCAGAATCTATGTCAACCACACAAGCACACGATTACGCACGTTTGAAAGGTACACAAAATAAAGAAAGAGGCCGACTTTTTTCGGTACGCGCACCTGAACTGCCTTTCAGTTTTTGCAGGGTCATGGTGTGTACCGCAGTGAAGCCCTACGCGGCACTCACAATGCAGGTAATACGACCCACACCATTGTGTGCAGAGTTCAATGGGTGTCAGCTAAAGAATCGTGGTGTGGAGCATAATCCAAAAAAATAAACTTAAAAGGTATTTATTTACATGTCCATTACAAAATACAAGTATTGGCTCTGACATTGAATATGACAGAAACAAAAAGCTCATCCTTTAGAATCAACATTCCTCAGAGCAAACGTTGTTTTGGCTCGTCCTACAACATGCCAAACTCCGATTATGTGAGTCTCCGTAGAACTGGATGGCTAGTATTAACCTGTTCTCCGCGCTGCTGGCAAAACCTCTGCATATTTCTGATTGGCTGGCCGGCAGCGCTACAATGCTATGATTTTTGGCCACAGGTGAGCATATCGGGTGGCTTTTAACTGCTTTTACTCAATGTTATTCAGGGAAATCACAACCATGTGGCTAGTGAGGAGGAAGTACAACGTGAACATACCGTTTGTCAATATCCATTAAAATATATATAACTCCACATATCCACAGAAAACTAATACCTACTGTAGAAGTAACAATATTTTTCATGGAATAGTCCGTGAAAAAAGTGACAAAGTAAAATGTTAGAGACTGGAAAACTTTATAAAAAATAACTCAACACGACAATACCAGTGGGATACAGCGGGAAAAGAATGCGATGATCAAAATTAAATAAGACGTTACTTAGAATCCATTTAGATTTAAAGATGCAAGTAAAACTTAAATATACAGAACGTTATACAGAACACCGTTACATCATGCGAGAATAACTCAGAATAGATCTTAACATAAACATTAAGAATTAATTATCATTACACATAAAACGCATGCATGCGCTACAATGCATATGCTCAAACACATTTTCTCATTACAACTGCCCCCTGCAACGGCGATAAATTTAAGGTTTTTATTCTCGTCCAAAAACCGCGAGGAAGACTACTGTAGTGGAAGAGGAAAAGATGGGTGACCTGGGGGTAACAGCAGGTGGGTCTCCTCTGGATGTGCTACAAACATTCCACCAGCTTCCGGAAAACAGGGCCTCGAAACCTATCTATTAAAAGCCACAGAATTCTCTGTGGCTGCGGCTAGCTTATCTGCCAGCTGCAAAATACAATTACAACCAAATCCATAGAAGAATTATTTTCTGTATGCCGGACCTCCTCGTTTATGGTCTTTAAGGCTGCATAGCGGACATCTTGGTAAACGTTTATTTAATCAAAAACGCAAAAGGAGAATCAATCACGGGCGACAAATCCACCCACAACTCCGTTGCCTATACAGGTAACAGCTTTTGTTAAAATAATGTAAACATGACCACTTCCTTGAAAGTTTGCACCTACCACATCTCTCAGAAAACGAGACGGCTGTTTCCCCTCAATATCTAGGGCTGAAACGAGACTCTTTGAAGCCTGTGAACACAGGGAAAACTCCAGGATTTAAAAGGCATCCCTCTGGAGTTCTTCCTTGCCCTCCGGGATCTGTCAGGGAGCCTTATTACTGACGATACCAGAGGCAAGGAGAAACGGCCCTCTAACAGAAGCCAAAACTGCTGTCAGTTCCTCACTATGTCAAGGCAAAAGCCCCTGTTCTCTGCACCAGCCGACACACCCTGCCTGTAATAAACTCAGACCTAAACTTCACGCCAAGATACTTACAACACAGGCTCGAGGAAAATAAATAAATCCACCGCAAAAAAAAATTCAAAAAGGAGATTTATTATGATTTTCCAAAATGCGCATTCACGAACCACACAACTATACATTCACAGCCATGTCCCAGGACGCGGAGACGACCTTTGACTATTTGGAGAGGGATTATTTCTCGCCCGTTTCAGATCGTGCGGGACCCGGAAGGTGCTCGATCAATATGATGAGACTGTTTTATATTCTTCCAAGTGGAATTACTGTTCCCGCACAGCTCCTGATCATTCAAAATCTCCAGAGCCTCTCTGATATTAATTAAGAGCATCCCGTTTTGAAAATAAACAGCACCATCACTTTACCATGAAAATATTCACATTTCACTTAAATATTCTAAATACCTCTGCATAGCGGCGGACTAAAAGCACAATTGAAACCTCGGTTAAACCAGTACAGAAAGTTATCCCACATAGTAAAAGTCTTTGTAGTTAACCCTCACACTACATCTAGCATTAAAGAGTCTACACCAATATGCTAACATCGAGGAAGTCAAACGAATAAATGATTTATAAAGCAAGGTCTATACTTCCGTGATATTTTCGTTAAAATGTGCCTTGTGCAAATCCAGACCCCATATTCAATACATACTCTGGATTTTGGTAGCACCTATTGTGAGGGTGCATTGATCATTTATAACCGGTAGTAACGCTGGTTTTCTTCCATGAAAGTCTAAGGAAACTCTTCAATCAGCTTTTGGACCATAGCACACATGTCGACAGGCTAGCATTATATTAAGTAGAAACGTTTAAAATCAACAAATCCTAGCCCGGCCACTGTGAGCTGGTAGTTATTGCGCCTGATTGCGATCAGCGATCACAGTGAATAAATCTAATCCAGGCTCAGCGCGCCGTCACTTTAACGCCGTGACAATAGGGACGCGAACGCGTAGTCTCACTAAGGGAGCCACACTCAGGTGACTCAACCCGTCTCCGACTCCGACTGAAGTTCCCTCAGAGCTGCTCGTCCGGCTTCAATGCAGGAAACGTTAGCGTTGGGACTCCAACACACAACTCGCATACTCTGGGAGAAGTACCTTTCCAGTCCAAATGGAAGAAATGGATCAAAAGAAAACTTGGTTATCTAGTAATCCACTACAACGTGCTACGGCAGTATTTGAAGCTGAATAAATATACTTGGTCACAAAACAGATGTGCATTTCTGAATTTGTAGGAATGCCAAGTTTCACTATTTCATTGAGACACTTATTTATTGCACGAGCGCAAACTAAGCTCAGCGGTCTGGATTTCGCACGTATGTATGCATCCCGGTCAGGTCCAACAAGGAATACAATTCCAAAATAAAATTATTCTCTGCATAACAGAAACTAATCATTTCTTAATTTTATCACTTGGCCTGTGAGAATGCATTTTCATACACTATTCAGAAACAAATCCAATTTAAAGTCCAACTCAAAGCAGCTAAGCGCATTCAACATAACACTTAAGGCAAAAAAGGTTTATCGTACTCTGACATTAATCTAAACACTTCACACACATTTTGAAAAGTCAGAATTACGGACAGACTGTCACAAACACACACCCACATTATTTCCACAGTAAGCAATTTGAATGATTTCATCAGAAGGTACTGAATCTGTAACCAATAGGTTGCAGGTTCAAATCCCCAAAACTGCTGCTGTACCTTTGAGAAACGCACTGGATTTAAACTGCTCCCGCAAATATCCAGCTGTATTAACGTACAGAGTAAAGGTATATCATGCAAATCAAGTTTACATAAAAGCCTCCGTTTAGAGGCTACGTAATACACTTAAGCCGATGTATAATTTACATAAATAATTTCTCGACATTCATGAAAGTGACGACCTTACACGGCTTCCATATCAAAGGCCTTTCTCATCTCACATTGAAAGCATCCCCCTTAAATTTCATGTATTTAAAAACGCCAGAACAGTTCACTGCGTCGTAACGAAGGGGTAGAAAGTCAGAACTCATAGAATAACAACACTTGTTATGCTGATGCATGGATTGCAGTAACGTTGTCTCGCTCAGAGGGGAGGCGGTGTTACCAGGAATGTCGTCGCCGTGCCCTTACCGCGGTACACTGTCGTAGCAGGCAGGACTGCTTCATCCTTCCCGGGCCGCCAAACTTCTTCATGTCCTTGCAGAAGTTGCACTCCCCACACTCGGTACGCATGCAGGCCTGACAACGGCGGCACCGCGTGCGCCGGCGCCGCGCCCCGCCCAGAGCCTTACTGCCCGACATCCCCTCTGCAGTCAACTGGGAAGGACAAGAGAGAGGGCGTCATGTGCGGTCAGACGGAGAACTTTTGAAGGAGAAGTTGCCGTCCACCGTTGACCAACATTTCCATTTCGAAGTGCCACCTACGGAGCAACCTTTTCATTAAAAGATGCTCATTACAAATTATAATGGAGGTTCAAAGGGATGAAATGCACTTCTTTCGCGAGCTCCTCTGACTTATTAGACTAAAATGAATAATCTCAGCTGTCTACCGCCATAATTCCTATTCTTTACATACCAAATGAACTGGTTTAATTAGCATCTTAGAATATTTAAGAATTCTGTCAACCTTTTCAATTTAACAGAGGCAAAAACGTACCGCTTTCCTCCCTCATAGCCCTAATCAATAAAAATAAAAAAAAGCTACTAATCTAGAGCATGTCCATTTAATCGGCTAAGAATGAAGACAATTTTAATTAAAGACTAAGCACTTTAATTTTTTAATTAAAAAATGGCAGTTAAGGTGAATCTTCCCATCACTAATAGAAAATGGGATAGTGTGCTCTCCTCATAACTCAAATATTTATGGTAGAGGCTAGACTGACAGACATTAAATTTTACTATTATTATCTTGAGAATTTGGCTAGATGTACAGTGCAGCCTGCAAATAAAAAAAATTGTCCAAATAAATCAACTGCATGCGAGATCAAAACAGGGGGTAAAAATGATTATTTTGCTAATCCCGGTTAAATATTCTGCTTTTATTTTGGTGCAAGCTCACTATGTAACACGATACTCAACCGAGTACAGTGACACACTATGCAATAAAACTGTTTTGAATTGGAGAAAACATCTTGCATTAGTATGCTCATTGGACGGCAGCTGCTCCATGCCACTATGTCAGCAACAACACACAATAACAGTCAATTTCAAACACTGTCTATTTTACAATATTGCAACATCCTTTACTCTATTAATGCAGTAACTTTCTTTAGAATAAAGAAACCAGACAAAGAATTTGAAAATGATTTTGGTAGGGTCTTGTTTGAAGTTAAAACATGCTTTAAGTCAGTATATAATTACAGTTCAGCAGTCTTCTCGGGAGTCCCACTGTTAGAAATAAAACTGATCCTGTCTTTAAATCCTTCCACGGCTGGTTTCTGCAATCAACCGCTTGTAAGAAACAAGTTGTCGGCGACAGACGTGATCCTTATTAGCAGCACGCACTGCAAAACTTACATTCCCATCTCGCCATATAGTTAGTAAAGCTCCGAAAATCCCCAAATCTCTGCTCCCTGACATGCGAGACGGACACAACAGTTTTGAGCATGGCTGTTTTTAAAGTGAATCTTGGCCACCTGGCCATGCGTTGGCTAAAGGCAGCACGAACCTCAGACTACTATGGAAGTTGGAGAGGCAATCAAGAAGGAGCTTTATAACAACAGTATATGCACCTCTAACATTACATTTATTGGTGGTGAGATGGCGAGAGTGGTTATGCAGATATGTCACTCACGTGGGGGGATATAATAGCAATATGTCTAACTTGACATCACAAATTGGAAACTGCAATAACGAGTCTGGAATGCAAAGCAGATTAGTGCAAAACTCAAACTTCATAAACAATTTTCCATGCATACCTGAGAACTGAAATTACTTGCAAAGGAAGAGGAAGGGTGCGATTTACACACAACGGCAATTTGCGTGCAGTCACCACCATGTTATGAGCTTTGAATTTCAGTAGAAGGCAACGCTATATAAATCATTATTGTATAATAAAGTTGACGTAATCGCGCACTAGAGGAATTGAATCAGACTTGTAGGATAAATCGCACGACCTTACTGATCCATTACTTATTATCCTAAATGCAAGACTACGTGATAAAATAATGGTGAGTCACAATGCAATGTGGACAGTGTTTTTTGAAAGATGCACAGAACATCTATAAATAATCGCAATGTAGGCGATGATAGTACGCACACTAGCCTTTAAGCAAATGATGGATGTCGTTTATATTTGAAACACACAGCAGGGCGATACGTTTTATATATATATTTAATTGAACAGCCAGGCCTAATTTTTTGACAGAATGTTAAGTCATTCGTTTTGCAATATTTACGCAGCAGCTGAGAGCTAATAAGTTCTGCATCTGCATTGCTGGGCTACCACACAACATCGCCCCATTCAACAATACGAGATGCACATTAACACAATCAATCTGAATCGATTTAATATCAGGTATATTTTATATTTAATTTCACACAAGCTTCGACCCACTGTCACGCGACGCAACACCAGACACTGCGTATCAGTTTTCTGGTTTAGTATTTAGCTTAACAGCTAATATTTGCCACTGTGCACATGCAAATAAACCTACATGCTCCTTTTATACATCTCCGGTTATGCTCTCTGAATTATTATATTACTACCATATTAACACGATTAAAAAAAAAACGACATGGCTTGTTATCTTAAAGAACGGGAATATTCTTAATCATCCGGCTACTAACCTCTTGATGCCGAGTCGCATTGTCCTTGATTGCACATCAGAAACAATATTATCTAGCTAGCTGTTTGTGTTGTTGTCGAGGTGGGTCGCTTCCTCGTTTATTTTCTTCTCTTGTGGACTTTCCCTTCTGTTGCTGGGTCGCTTCTGTGTCCCTTTCATCTGCGATCCATTGATACAGATGGGATGTCGCAATATCTAAATCTCGGCAACTAGATTCAGCAGATGCATGTAGCTAACTAGGTTGCTGTACACAATACAGCCTTGGATCTCTGAACATATCAGAGCGGGTCCGTTTTTTTTTTTTTTTTTATTTTTTTTTTTTTTTAAGAGAGCAAAATACCGATATTATAATTGGCCGTCTGCAGCTTCTGTGTCAGCAGATACAATATCCTTGCAGGAGAAATTATAAAAATGAAACAGAAACCTGGAGAAATTGTTGAACGTGGCTATTGTTCTTTTTAGCTATTGTTATGTTATTTTTAATAAGCTAACTAGCCAACAAGATAGCTACCTCATATCGAAAACACGTTTGATTGTTGGTGCATTCTTGGTAACAGCTGACGCCCTCCATTTTTTTACTTGAATAAAATGAAATAAAGCTCTAACTAGCTCGAAAGCTATAGTATTTTAAAAAGGATGAAAAACATCATGGCCGCTGTGAGGTCGCCCCTCCCTTTCACCTCGTCGGGAAAGTGCGGTAGAGCTTTTGGGAAATGAAGTATCTAATTTCCATTTTTTCCCACGTTCTGCATTGCCTCCAGCCTGACGAGTAGCATGGAGGACTGCAAACTAAGATAAACAGTGATTAGTGACGAAACCAATTCTTCCACCCGCTCCGCTTCTCTCCTCTCTTCGCCACGCGCGATAATGCGTATAGTTTGTTAGCATATACAATAAGAGGGTGGTCGAATTTAAAGGGTGGCTGTTGGTACCGTGATTCCTGCTTTAGGATGCATTATTTAATTAAATCAGTCTTTCCGGTTCCGGTAAGTTTCAGATTTAGGGAAAGGAAAATTTAATGTTCAGGTGTATTCGTAGAGCGCTTTCCTCACTTTGCTTTACCATATCTGGGTATGTTAGAGACAATAGACCATATCACTTGCTGTGGAAGGAGACCATCGCTGGTTCGCAATAAAATACTTAAGTACATAACTACATCTCCCTTTTTTCTAATCTCAGTATATTGACATAGTGAAATATAATTAGAAATGGCTGCGCACTTACCCTTGTTTCTGTGTGTTACTGTAATGTTCTTAAACGTATTTAAGAATGATGTATCTGTGTTACTGAGCAATTTGTGACATTAAAATTTTTGTATACAATAGTAAACTGAACATCAAACGAAACTCATATATTGCTCATATATTTAATTACGTCATGTTATAAATATAAATATATATATATATATAGTTATTTAATTTGGATGTTGATTAAATTATTTTGATAGCAGACCCTCTAATCCACCCCTAACTATTTACAATATTTAAAAGTCCTCAGAACCCCCGTAGAACACAGTGTTGTTACAAATATTGACACCTGTCCAAATTACTTATCTGCTTGACAAGACCAAGCAACGCTTCATCCAAAACCAAAGTCACATTTGTGCACTCGGGGTTAGTTAGGGCCAATTGATGTCAAGGGGTGTAGTCTTAGAAACAGATATATAAACGGGGTTTACCACTGAGTCTCTCTCTCTCTCTTTCCTCCAGAGAAAGTTCTGGCCTGAGAATGGTCTGGCCTTCTACCCTAGCTAGTTTGAGCCACAGTCAACCCCTGGGTTTAAACCTGTTAGGTTCGCACTAAATAAAGATTATGCAGCCAAGCAGCTTAAAGGTATCAGTGTATCTCTCAGGCTAGCTATGAGCTGCCGTTTGTTACATTGGTGTCAGATTCTGGGACTGAGCCAAGGCAGCCAAGCTAGTCATAGTAGAGGAAGACTGGTGGAAACTGCTGCCTTCAACCACCACAACAACAAATACAAGGAACAACGATGGAACACAAACAAAAGAAAACCTGGACCAGGGAGCTGACTGAGAGAGCTACAGTTCACTAAATTTTGCTTTTGGCGTGAAACAGGATAAGGAATTTAGGTGGTATTTCAGCTTGACTGGTAGAAATTGCAATCTACTTTGGTCATTTTTTGGTACTTTTGGTACCCTTTAAATTTCATCCCTATGTATATATTTTTTCCGATTAAGGCTTGTTTGTTTTTGTGTTTTTATATGGATTTTTCATGACAAATATGCTAGCATTATCATTAAAATTGGCAATGATGTTGTTGCGTGTTAAGGTGTGCACTAGATAATGATAATTCACAGATCATCAGGCTATGTTCTCAAATCACTTCTCGGAATTAGCCATTGCTAAACCCACTTAAAAAATATGAAACCTGAACCAAGCATTTCTAATGAATTTCAGACTAATATCTAACCTTCCCTTTCTATATAAAATACATTGGAAAAAACTGTTGCTCACCGGCTGCTTTCCTGGAAGGTAATAACATCTATAAGACTATTCTGTCATATCGTCATTTTTTAATCTTGCCTCAAGGACATCAAGCATATAATTTTCTACTATTATATTCTGGGAAAGTCAAAGACCTTGGGGTAACAATTGACCTAGATCTCTCATTTGAATACCATGTTAAAGATATAACAGCAGCTTGTTTTCATCTTAGAACTATTGATTAAAATCTGCATTTTCTCTGTCTAAAGAATAAAGAAAAACCCATCCATGCCTTTGTCACTTGTAGACTAAACTATTTTAAAGCCCTATTGTAACACTTCCCAACGCTGCCACTCAGATCTTAACCAATGCAAAAAAAAAATGTCCTCATCACTCCCATCTTAGCATCACTTCACAGGGATTATCCATAGGTCACTGTGCTGACTTCAAGTAATTACTTCTCCCTTTAGACATTAAGACTTCTGGGGCCTTTTTAAAAGACTTCCTAGTCCCATACAATCCCCTGAGATTACTTTGCTCACAAGATGCTAGCTATTTGACTGTGCCGAGAGTAACAAAAATGTAGTCTTTTGACAGAGACTTCTCATATAAAGCACCTCTTCTGAAATCAGTCTCAATATTATTTAAAAGCAGATTTAAAAATCTGATCACTTTTTCCTTTAGCCGTTTCAGGCCCTGAGAGAGAGGAATAGAATTTGGCCATAGAATCTTCCTCGCTGTTGTATCACAACATATCTTTGCTTTTCGGTTCTTCCATAATGTATTTCTTTTAACTCTACGTAATGCTGCACAACACTAAACGCAGCAGGGCATGGAAAACTTTTCAAAGTAGCCGGAAGCCCATTCTGTGCCCAATTAAGAGGCTTGTTAAATGTCTGTTAGAGGACCATTGTCAAAACTTTGAATCTAAGGTCTTTCGGGAACTTTGTTTAGTACTGGGGGTAAAGAAGACTCATACAACGCCAAAGGAGGGCTTTTGTCATGAAAAAAATCAGTTCATTTTCAATATTGACACTTGAGGAATGTTAATGCTGGATATGAATAATTCAGCTATCACAATTTGCTGACAAAGCCAGAATGTTCAGATGAAAGCCCTTCCACTGCATATCCACGTAAGTCTCCAAATTAATACATAGTGTGGTTTCACTTATAAAGCCAAAAGGATTGTGTTGTCCAAAAGAATGATTTATTTTTATGCACGACTATCTCGTTTATTGTTTTCCATATGTTGCAAAATTAGAAATCATTCTTTTGCATGACAATTGTTGACAATGTCACTGCACATTCAAATAGAATTTGTTTCATTGGTTTAACACATTTTGTTACACTATAACAAAAATGCCTATTCTGTACCAGTGGTTATTTTATACCAGAATAAAAATGTACAACAGTAATAGTTTTCTAAATTGAGTTTTGCTTCAGGGAATGTTTGTAAAAAAGAAAAAAAATTATAGTTGTATAAGGATGGGAATGCATGTGTGTGTGTATATATATATATACATATACATATATATACACACACACACAACCCATATTTAGCAATATTATACTGTACTGTTGTTGACTATACTATGCATATTGTAACTGGTTCAAAATAGTACACAAAAAAGGAAAACTATTCTGTGTAGTTTAAGTAAAGTTCACAAAGAGAAATGCTTAATTGTTGGGCTTGAAAGGCCAGAATTTGGATACACAAAATAATCATTACTTTGTAATTTAAAGATTCAGTTTTTTAGCAATGTGCCTGCCTGTTAATTTGAACAGACAAATACTTTAAATGAGGAAAAATGCATAATTGGGTTCATTTGAATTCACCTATACTAATGAAAACTATTAGAGGTTTTAAACTGAGTAAAAACCCTGGGAAATACATGTAATTGCTGATACACTATGAATATTTCAATTATAAAATGATTGACGACAGTATTTATTATTACAATGAAAATAATAACTTATTTTATGTGGTTTATCTTGAGTTGTCTCAGGGGGTTCAGAGTATTCCCAAGAAAAATCTAAAACAGAGAAGCCCGTTAGGCCGCCATTGAAAAATCTAAAAAATACTTCCTGGCCCCTTTATGAAATAAATCGAATATTGTAGCTGTGATTTATAGCGTCTGACTTTATATATATACAACATTCATTCTGCAAATGTTGTCAGTTGAGTAAGCGCGACTCGAACTGTAGTCCGCCGTACTTTAGGTAGTAAACAAGTGATGTTGTTGACCGGTCTAGATCTTATTTAATATCCGGATGCCCTTGTATTCAATAATTGTAAGTGCCATAAAGGTGCAATTGGTGCTCTAGAATTCTATTTTAACTGAAAAACGCTTTTAAAAATCAGCTTAATACAAATACACCTTATATTAACCGTACACAATCGCAGACTAGAAGGCGACACTATCGGTCTTGGGATGGCCGTGGGATAGCTGGTCCTGCTGGTGTCATGATTTTCATTCAAAAAATGGTTTGAATATAATGTGGGTTTTCTAGTAGTAAATAGTTCATGAGTGCAACAAGTTGTGGCGTCATCTTAGATTAACTGTGGTAACGTAAAATAGCGAGAGCGATAAATTAACGTAAATTTAATTTAAAAATGAATTTAGCGCAATCGGTATTTTAGCAATATTAGGCTGTCAAAATTATACAGTGACCATTACCAATGATTCCAGCTTTTGCGTGTAAATTTGCGAGTTTTTGGTGGGAGATAGGCAGCTTTGGGGAATGTGCACTTTTTGCCCCATCTCCTCCCCTTGGTTTGGTACTCCTGCGCGTAACGATCGAGCTTCTTGCTGGTTATTGGTATTCTCCCAATCTAACCAACTGAGCTGCAACGGCAGTTCAACAGCAGCGCAGGCGGTACTCTGTGTATATGCTCACGATCAACTGAAAAATAAAAAGATTTTTTTTTTAAATAAAGGAATTAAAATCTCAAAACCTAACTGAACATGATTAAGCTTTTTTCTCTGAAACAGCAGAAGAAAGACGAGGAATCTTCTGGAGGAAACAGAACAGGAGCCGGGGGTAAAAAAGCTAGCGCGGCCCAGCTTCGAATACAGAAAGGTTTGTGTGTTTTTTTGTATATAAATATATATATTTAGAATAACATTAGAATGTTTAGATAAGCACTTGTTAATTTCCAATATACGTGGATTTTCAACAGTCATTTGGCCTATTTTAAACGATTTACATACATAAACGACATGAAAACAAACCATTAGCTAAGCGTAGCAAGAAACAAAAAACCACGGTCTCGATTAGGTAGCTCGCCCGAGTTTTAATTCAAAGTGTATGTGACACCGAATGTGTCTTATTTGTTTTGTTCTCTGTTGATATATGGATACGTATCTAGAGTTTTCGTCATATCGAACTAACTCACTCGATAGTTGGATCTTGTGTAGGTTTTAATTTTTTTACCGACAATAGGTAATCCAATTTTTTTCTATACTGCTGATCACGAAAAAAAAAATGTATGCTACGTAAAATTAGTGAAGAAGTGGAAATCTGAAATGTTTTACTTGTTAGTAAATATGGCGAGAAAGAGATTATCTGTGGTAGAGAGATAAAAGACAAGGAGAACGCATAAAATTTCTCGCAAACACTATACCATTTCAACCTCAGACCCCGTAACGCCTTGAAGCCTATTCCTATGTTGTTGTTTTTTTTTCTTCTTTTGGCCAACGCCATGATAAGACTGACTAAACTTTGCAGTGTTAAGGTTGCCAAGGTCTGATGAAGCCCATATTAGGTCTTGCGAGCAGTGGGCCTCTCTTTGGCCCAATGTATGAAGAAATTGTCTTTTAAAACACTTTTTTTGCACTAGAATCTATAAGCCCTCTGATACCTGTATGTATATTTGTGGGGTATTGGGCAAACCAAGAAGCAATGGAGGAGTTGCTATTGGTGTCACTGGATATTGCAGCCATACACCTCCTTAAAAAAAACAAAAACAAATTTTGACATTGTGCCAAAAATGAGCTTCGATGGCAGCACATTTCAGGAGCCTTGAGTTTATTATTCATGCCCATTAAGGTGCTAGCTAAACCGTGAATGAACGGTTGTATTGCCACTTAGATGACCATGTTCCTTAAAATGGACTATTGCCATTTGGAAAATGTACACTGCAAATTAAGTGTTTTCATCTGTACACTGCACATCCAATAAATCAATTTAACATTTACTTTATGTAGTGGGCCACCACATGACGAAATTGCATGACAGTTCTGTAAGGTGAATATAGATTGATTCTAGTTAACGCATAGTAAAATATTTTTTGACCCAACAAGACGATAGACCGTAAGTGTGTACGTTACAGCTGGCGTGCATCACATGGTTTTGCAACTGTATTGTGCATTGAAATTGTGTTGCTACACTTTGGTTATATGTTATGTTCCCCTTTTTAAATTTTGAAAAAGTATTTATTATTGTAATCTGCCCTGCGATAATGTGATAAGCCTAAAACTGGCCATATCATTTGGTTTGTGTTAAGCCATGTATCATGCACATTAAGCTGCGGAAAGTTGAAATGGGAGCCATAAGTTGAAAAAGCCATTCATATGTCTACAGCTTCAGGTCACATGGTTTGACATTTATATTGTAAGAATTTAGATTTTTTTACTTCAGATGTCTTCCAGGTTCCTTGCTTTATCTTGTTTCATGGTGACTGGAGCACTATTGGGAAAGGGTTGAATAGGAGTTTAGGAAAGGGAAAGTATTTAATGGATTAACCAGGGTTGGTTGGTACAAAGGCAAGCATGTGCAAGTGGGCAGTGGGACCAGCATTGGACAACGCTGACATGGAGAATCTTGCTGAATGTTTAAATACCTGTCCTACAAATGTCACTGTAGTTGTTGTGAAGAATAGACATACATATTGCAGTTGGAACTACAAAAAACATAAATTGAGAATCTTTTTAAAGAAATAATATAAATTAGGACCAATTTAACCACATTTGTTTATTGCCTTAATGTACAGTTATTTACATTTCAGGAGGCCCCTCAACTTTCAGTAGGTCTGAAAATGTTGACTCACAAGCCTGACTCGGAACTGTCTGGAGTTTCACAAGAAGGATCACCACTGAAGTTACGTTAGAAAATTCATGTTTTCGTTCTGTGATCTTTGCTCTTCTCTCTTTTGCCTTCAGATATCAATGAGCTCAACCTCCCAAAAACATGCGAGATTGTTTTTCCTGACCAAGATGATTTACTGACCTTCAAACTCATCATTTCACCGGATGAGGTCTGGAATCTTTATACAATTATATATTATATATATAATTTGCCTTATACTGTGTTTCCGATTAGATAGAGGGATAATACCAGTCAAACTAATTATAATAATACAATTAAATTATAATAGATTATAAAATTTAACTATTGTAATATGAACTAGAAGCATAACCTTTTTCATTAAACATTTTGGGTATTGGGGTGATGCCCTTGTAACTGATCAACGTAACTATTGTCTGACCTTACAATAACTGTACTCTACTTTTGAGACACTGATGGTTAGCCTAGCTAATTATTACATGTACGCTCTATCTACAATCTACTGTCTACATCTACAGCTATCTAAAAAAATAAAATTTTGGTTGAATTTTGACAGCATATTTGTGTTAATTAGCATTGAAATATATCTAGCTAAATTAGTAATTTTACAAAGTTAGCACATCTGTGTGCTAAAAGGAAACTGGTGCTATGAGGTGAAGATTCCTGTTACTGTGGTGTAATTGCTTTGTCATTTATTTTCAGTGGGTTGCTTGGGCTGTTGACATGAGTTGGTGCAGGGCTTAGATTTTGCATGGATGCATGATAAACATCATTTTCTAGAATTTTTTTAATTGATGCCATTTGATGAGTCAATGTATGACGGGGGGGGGGGGGGTTGCTGAAATGAGTCTTGAGCCAATACAGATAGTGTGATGGTATGAAAATTGTACGCCTGTTCACATTGCTCACTCTGGTCTTTATCAGATCATTTGAAACCAAACAAAAGTCCCATGCAACTGAAATGTCATGTTTTCAGTATCAAAATATCTTTCTCTGTATCGTATTTTCTTGACATGCTTGGGGTCACTGCTTGTTGTTACTAACACAATCCTCTACTTTTTTAGACCATTTAATTCTACATCTGAACTACTGAACCACCAATGAAATCTGCCGTATTACTGTATTACCATTCACTGCAGTTTGAACGCAGTTTGAAGTTAATTTAATATATTATTTGGTCATTGATTAATTCAGCTTTACCAGTTCCTAGCATTAGAGAAGTGTAGAAAGTATAAGGATACAAATGAGTGCAATCAAGATGGTTAATGGGGATTCGCATTAAGCATCGAGTAACGTCTGTGGAAATGGATCATTTATCTTAGTTGATATTTCGACTTTTATTGTTGGCAGGTAAATTATTTCCAAAATTATTAGATGTACCAAATTATATGTAGTTATTCTAGCTAGTTTTTTTTCCGTCCACACTGTGGCTATCTGTTGTCTAATATTTTCTTTTTAAAACCCTGTTTGCACTGCCATGCAGTGCAAAAGGGCATCCCTGAGTTCCTTTCTTTCTCCCTTTCTTTAAAATTTTCGGGAAGCATGTGGAAGTAAAGGCGAGCTCCTCCGTGTTCGCTCACATTTGAGCTATTTCTCCTTTAACACCTTACAAGCTACACGGCCTGTACAGGAAGTTCGTCGCAAATTGATGGAGAAGTTCTAAGCATGCTGAGCAAGGAAAGTGGCCAGTTCGGCCCAACCTGACCTCGTGGGCAATTTAGTTCGGCTGCTTGGGGATTCGCAGTGAGCCGACAACATGAGCCGGGACACGAACCTTCCATCTCTGGATCAAAGGGCCCAGCCTGAGCTCAGGAGTTTCCCTTTACTGTCTGAGGCTCCAGATCTGGAGTTTTCTGCAGCTTCCTAAGGCTGACAAATGACATTACAAATACAGGTTATGCTGGAATGAAGGTTGTAATATTCTAAAATTCGAATATCAGTGTGGGGGGCACGGACAGGACACTGCTTGTCCTATGATGGTGGGACACCCCTTCGGAAACACTGTTTTGGATTTATTAGCATGATTTATTTATTTATTTATTTTCAATTAAATTATTTTTTTAAAGTCTGCCTAATATCAGTTAGGTACACACAACTGTTTTCCATCTGGCAAGTTTGGATATCTTTTCTAGGGTCTTATTTAATGCTGATGTGACCTGGTCACAAATTCGGCCTTCAACCACCAATCTATACTACTGGTGCTCGCTGTGTTGTAAATAGTAACTTGTCAATTGGTTTGGTTTCTCAATGAGATATTCGGCTTGACCAATTAAAATTTTTTTTGTTTTTGGTTCAGGGATTGAGGGGATTTGACAACCCTGGTCAAATGTGTTGACTGTCTGCAATTTTATTTTGAACTTCCTGTCTGTGTTGCATTATCGGGGATGTGTAGCAAAATGTGTTAGGGAAGTCTTCTAGTGCCAAAAGAATTTAAGACTGGCCTAAATTTCAGTCTTAAATTATACTGACTGTATCTTTCTATTTTAGTCAATACAATATCTTAACTACAGGTTGGACTGGGGAAGTATGTAGATTTTGTTGAGGTTGCTCTAATTTGAATGTGACCTTTAACGTCACTTCCTGTTTTTCTTGTCTAAACTTCCTTTTGAACACCCACTAAAGGATACATTTCCTTTCTGTCTTGACAGTAACTGATTAGAGGTGTAATTATTTATTTATCAATTTAAATACTTACAATAAAACAGGATAAATGTTCAAAGTGCTATAAGTTGCTTGTTTCTGTCTAGAATAGCATCAATCTGCAGTTTTCATCTCAAATTTGTATTAGTATTTTGAAACCCTCGCAAATTCCAATTTTACTGTTGCATTCGTTTTAAGTTAACAATTTAAAATGTTCAACGTAAATAATTAAATTTATCATTAACACACATGTGAGAAATGCATGTGAGAGTAATGAGCAAAAATCGTGTTGGAATCAACTTGTGTGGAATGAAATCTTCAGAAACACAAGCACCTAGGACTTTGCCATTGAAATTTTGAAATGTGGTCCCTTATTTAAGAATGACAGCTGCTGCGTGTGTTCAATTAGCATGTGAGCTGTCAATGTCACACCTCAGTGTCACATAGAGTCCATCAGTCTAAAGAGTCCATTAATAGCGTTGTTGGTCAACAAAGCAAGTTTAATGAGCAGTTTTTGTTAAAAGATGCATCCATTTTACTACAAAATTTATTTGCAACCTGTCCCCAGAATAGCTTAATAACATTCTCGCGATAACGCTACTAACTGGGCGAAAGATTTAAAGAAATGAACAGCTTTCATCAAGTATTGCAAATCGCAGTCTGTTTTTTAAGAGCTGAATTAATCGCTAAATTGATGGCCAATGTATCGGCATTTTCAGAAGTATTTAAAAAAAAAATGTTTTTGTCCATCTTTAAACCTTACCGGGAAGACAGCCCTTAATGATTATTAACCGGTAATGCTGGTTCATGTTTAACATCCCCAGCAAGAGGAATGTCCTCACAATCAGCTGTAAGAAACTTAAATCGCCTTGAGACAAGATTCTTCACTTTTCTAAGGATGACTGGACATTCTACATTCACCGTCAAACAGTCAGCGGGAGGAATAGTCCTTACCCTATTAGGAGTTTTTTGAGGGATTAAAACTATTGAAAGTCCATATGAAGTATGTATTTGTTATGGTTGAGGGTAACTGAAAGTAATTCTGGTGTAAGTGAAGTGGTTAACTTTGCCTCCAGTTAGTTTACATTAGACAAAACCGTATATTAATACAATTCCATATAACAATAGTGTTTATGTTTTTGTATCGGTCCGTAATATGTTTAATCAAATTGGTTGTTTCTAAATGAAACGATATCTTTTGTATTATATTGCCTCCTATGTTCAGTGATACTTATCGATGTTAAACTAAATATCCTAGCTAATTAGCTAACATATGGCTGACGATATACTTTCTAACTACTGATTATTTATGGAAGGTAAACTGGAAATATCCATTGATTGTGGAAGTTGGAAATGGAAAACTGGGTGTTTTCAATTTCTACTGAAATTTTTTTGCTGCTCGCAGAATTTGCTGAAGATGGGGACTTTTCTTTTTTTTTTTGTCGTTGATGACTTGCCGCCCCCAGTTTGTTCGGTCTTCAGTTTTTTTTGTCTGATAATTCTAAAACGTTTTTCGCACTTATTTCCAGTCGCATCCGTTGTCTGCCATTTGTCTGAAATGGCGTCAGAAAACATATTAAAAGCAGTGCTGTAGTTTGTATAGCATTGTGTGGCCTGTTTCAGTTATGTTAGCTAACAAGTTGACCAAACATTTTACCTCCATCGGTTCACGTGAGTACCAGACTTTATATTTCCTGAATATATTGAGATGAATGACAAATATTTTAAACCAACTAGCTATGCTTGTAATTTCTATGTTTCAGTGTTTTTTTTTTTTTTTGCTGTTATTAATGGTTTTTAGAATTTTGAAACGTTTCTTTCAGTTTGTGCAGAATGATTCGGAACTTTGTGTAGGTAATATTTTTTGGGACTATGTTCACCTTGTAATATTGCCGTTGATGCACACCGTTCAACCAAATACATTGCCATTTTATATACATTTGCGTAATCCAAACAAAATAATATAATTTAGCATTCTGTTAAACTGGGGGAAAAAATTACAGGGTACAATCGCTAAACCAATGTTATAACTCGGACCCCGGACGTATATATATGCATATTTATTACCAGATGTGTTGATTTCAATATAGTTTACTAATGATCATACTCTACCAATATGTTTACGACTCAACCAATATGTTTA
Organism: Hiodon alosoides; assembly: GCA_025775065.1. NCBI lineage: Eukaryota > Metazoa > Chordata > Actinopteri > Hiodontiformes > Hiodontidae > Hiodon > Hiodon alosoides. The sequence goes on along the minus strand of JAOYSI010023386.1, from coordinate 5,222 downwards.
TCACTCTTCGGTTTTTTCACCCAGCAAACACCTCCATATTTGCTAAAATGTTAACAACACACCCCACGAAAAGTACGGGGATCTAGCCACAGTAGGGGCAAATACTTGTTTTAACTGTGAATACTGAGAAAGATATCCGTTTTTTGGCCATATAATATAGTGTGTGCTTTAACTAGGTGTTTTGGGATTCTTAACCATTCGAGTGGCTGTATTTTTGAATGGTGGTGTGTAATTGTATTCGGTATTCATTGTTAAACAAATATGAAATTTTATGAATCTGTGTAATCAAACCGTAGTTTGCAGGTACTCGTCGCTTTGGTAACAGTGATTTCATCCTGTTATCAATTCTAACAAATCAGTCATCATGGTGCATCACAGTATTGGCTATAAGATTATTTTCGTGAATTGTTATATATTATGTCCACGCTTTTAATGTTCTGAATTATTACATGAATCGGTATGTTGTAGTGTTGTTATCATGGAAACACATCTAAATAACATATTCCAAGACAATATTACACTATGGTGGGTTGTCATATGAACTCTGCAGGACATCCTGTTGTTGCCACTCAAAAGGTTTATGAAGAGTTAGCTGCCATACCTAGCCTATCATACATCATGTATATACAATTCTCTAAGATTTATTTTCTTTTTCCAGGGCTTTTACAAAGGAGGGAAGTTTATCTTCAGCTTTAAGGTAAGCATATTTATTCTGTCAGATGTTGAATGAACATTGTGTGTAAATAGGTTGTAAGTATTTGAAAAGTGTATATCGGTTGATATGTGGTAGTAAATGCTCAGGGATCAGTATTGCACAAGAAACTGAAGCTTTTAGCTCTCACTAGGCAACAAACAAACTGAATCAGAATAAACTGATAAATGCAAGAAGCATTTTGAGTTTTGTTTTACTTTGTCAGCAAGATAAAACACATTAGCCTTGTCTGTCATCAAATGCCGGAACAAACTGCAGTAGATATTGTGACAGTAAAATATAAATTTTCTGTTTCTCGCCTTAATAATAATTTTTCAGGTGGGACAAGGCTATCCCCATGACCCTCCGAAAGTGAAGTGTGAGACAATGGTCTATCATCCAAACATTGATCTGGAGGGCAATGTCTGTCTGAATATATTGAGGTACAGAAAATTATGTGTAAAGGATACCACTTTTTATTTACGTGTGGTTTAAACTCTTCACAAAAACATCTGAATAATCTTCATATGAACACCCGCGCATGAAAACATTATTTTTGACGCTTCATTTGACATAAACACAATAAAAATTTTTTTTTTAAATGTTACATAAAAAGGGAAAGTTTTGAAGTTATATTTGCCATATGTGTATCACTTATATTGTAAATAAATAGGTAAAATTTAATGTATGCTGCATTGTAAACAGTCATACCTCTTTCTATTACAGAGAAGACTGGAAGCCTGTCCTGACAATAAACTCAATCATATATGGATTACAGTATTTATTTTTGGTGAGTGTGTGTGTGTGTATATTTGTACGTGTCAGTTAGGCCCAGGCAGTGGGTGTGTCACCAGCAAGCTGGTGGCCTTACAGGTGTGGCCTTACAGGTGTGGCCTTACAGGTGTGGCTCCACAGGGTGCGTGCCAATACAGCTTGCAGTTCTAATCTTACCCTATGCACCGCGCTGCTGCCCCAGCTTATGATATATTACTTTTAGTAAAAATAGACGCATATCTTACTATAAAATGTACTATAACGATATATAGAAAGCTACTTCTGTTGTTATTCATTCTGCTAAATACCGGCACCCATCATGCTGGTCTATATGTACTTCTAAATGCTAGCATAACCTATATAATGTCGAAATTACATGAAATTATGTTCTTGTAAAGCGTATATATAGCCTTAAATGACTTCACAAATCTTCTTTGAAAATACTACAACTGCATGTTAGCAAATTGCTTCGGTCTTATAAATGATCTTTTGCTGTTACGTTATACCATCTTCTATAGGAGCCAAACCCAGAAGACCCCCTTAACAAAGAAGCTGCAGAAGTCCTACAAACAAACAGAAGACTGTTTGAGCAGAACGTACAGAGATCACTGAGGGGTGGCTATGTGGGGGCAACGTACTTTGAGCGATGTCTGAAATAATCCTCCAACTCTCTCAATACATACTCTCACACAATCTGAGACACAGACTGAGGAGGAGGGAGTAGAAGGTGGAGGGGGGTGGGGTGGGGTGGGGAGGGGGGTCATGGGGTGGAGTGGTCAGTGAACGTTTCTCAGAGTTGCATAGATAAAAGGCACTGCACTGATGCCCACAGTTTTTGTCCAGAAGGACACACTGACTATCACAGCCAGACAAGAGCCAACCAACACTTGTTTTACAGGGATGTGGCAATATGCAATGTACATCTGAATACATAAGAAGCCTGTTCATTATTGATTCCACACTGTGCAGACACACACAATAAAGAAATTGAATGGAGCAACTGAAAAACAAACCCAGACATGGTGACTGATGTTATTAGTAAAATGGAGGGCTGCTGTGGGATTGGAAGGTCTTGGTTTTTTTTTTTTTTTTTTTTTTTTTATTGTGATTATTTTTGTGGGGGAATGGGGATTTTTTTTGGGGGGGGGTAGGAATAAAAGGTTAGAGTACCATTGTATATTAAAAAAAACTTGCTGTTTACAATGACTAAAATATGAATAATAAAATAATAAAATGAAAATAAAGCGTTATTCATTTATTTATTTTTAAACACAGGCAAATTCAGGTTGAAATGTGATGACATCCTTTGGTGACATCCTCATGCACAAAGGCTTTACACTCTGGATGAAGGACATGTTTCAATTCATTTAGTACTATGTTATTTACTCATTGATGATTTGTGGGTTAGGGGGGCAGTGCTTCTGCGTCTGGGCCAAATTTGAATTGTCTAGCTGGCCTGTCCGATCTCTGGGAAACCTCATGATCACATGAATATATTCCTAGAGGAAATGCAGTTTTCACATTCAAGATTTTCTCTATGTAGCAGTACTTACTTTTGCTTAACAATATTGAGGAGCTCTTCAACATTCCTAATAACATAATAAACCCATTCATCCCAGTGAGGGTTGCTTTCCATCATCATTGAAGAAACAATTCTCCCTCCCATCAATAAATGCCCAAAGTAAAATCTGTAATACACAACAACAGAAGGGGAAAGGAAAAACTCAAATTTTCCCCCTCGTCCTCTTCCTTATGATTATCGGAGTGAGCACACTTTTCCAGTGTAAAACAATGCCTCATTGTGTAAAAGCCTGTTGTCTTTCTAGAAGTTATTAAACTGGGTCATCGTTGCAAAACACACCAAGCGTTCAATCTTTTCTATTTGAAGTTAATTATTATAATTATAACATGTATATTCAATAGTTTTTAATGGGGTGGATCTTTAGGGTGAAGGTAATTAAAGGCCCCGTCCACACTGAACAAGCGAACTCGAAAACCTATCCAATTAATCCAGCTCAAAACATCCACACTGAAGTACCATTTCATGTTTAGCCTGGCTTAACGCGTCCACACGCTGTTTGGAATAGTTACAATTCCTAGCATTGCAATGGGCTGTGGCACTTAACATGACAGCATTGCCACTATTATTATCTGACAAAGTGTTATCAGGCAGAGTCTCACTTCATTAAACAACCATGGCTTTATCAAAGTTGGGTTTCTCTCAAGGTTTCTTCCTGCTTGCCATCCTATTGAGTTTTTCTTTTCCATAGTATTAAGCTGGGGCCTCAACCAAATATCTCTGTTTTTGCAAATCCATTTGCGATGAATGACACCATCTTTTTGTTTTTACAATGCCATATTGAAATCTTGTTGATGCAGGAGATTCTTATTTGACTAAGGCTGGGACCATATCAAAACTTTGACAATCCACACTTAATAAAATTTTATTCAAGAGCATGTTCTTTTTTATCGCATTCCTTCTGCTCGTTAAAGATTATTAAATACTATTATGTAAAGATAAATTAGCAGGTTGCCGATTGGTCTCAGTCTTAGTCCTGCTCTTGAGTTCATCGATGTTTGACATGGATACTGATAGAGATCCCCACCAAGGTGGCAGGGACACAGCGACCAGGAAGCAGTTACACTACTTACCAGGAAGCTAGAAGGCCACGGCTTTCTGAAAAGTCAAAAGTCTTTTAATTTGCTTTCTTTTTTCAACTCTACAGTTGCAAATGTGTTTATGATCAAGCTATTTTAGCAGAGTTCTCTTGACTGTCTCTGGGGTCAGAGAATGATTTCCAGATGGCTCTGAGATTTCTGGTTCGTTGTTACGTCTGGAAGATTAGGGAAAATGCACCATAACAATTCAATAAATTTTTTATTATACTAAAACAAATATATTTGTTAGTATTGTCGTTGGTACAGGCATTACGTCAATACTACATGCATAAAATCAGTATTAAATCAGTAGTACATACATTTCTAACCCTTGGGTCATGAGGACATTCTAGGTGAAATGACGTTGCCGCCTTTACCTGTATTTCAGGGGACTCCAGGGGGCTCATTACTTAGGGACTCCAGGGGGGTGTCTTTTAGCCAGAGACTGCAATGGTGACTTGAGTCATCTGAATCAATCCTACAGCTTTTTTTTCCACTCAAGTGATTTTTTTAATCTTGAAAGCTTACTGTCACCTGTCTACGTTTTTTAAGTGGCAGTTGAACGTTCCTGTACATTGAATACTGGTACATACATACATAGACTCAAGGTCTTGGGGGAAAAGATTTTTTGGTAACCACTGCATTACGTGCACTAGTAAATTACTTTCTTTCATTATGAGAATGTGAAACATATGCCGGACATATTTCAGTTGAACATTTTAGTGTCCTCTAGAGGGCATCGGCTGCAGGGTTCGTTGAAATTCTTGAGAGCGCTTTTAGTAAATAATTTCAACAGCTAAATGAATTTCAATTCGGACTGACCTATTTTGAAAGTTTAGTACTGAGCCGCTTGCCAACCAAGGGGTACTGACGTCTTCAATCTGTTTTTGGTGAAAAGGTAGTTTTCTCCACTGAGAGGCAAAAGGGGTGAATAGCCATGGGTCAGTTGATGTTAATCAGTCGACAACATTGAAACCAAGCAGCGTCTTACGAGTTAATGTGCTTACAGCTAATTTATTTAATAGATATTGTGAAAATAATTTAATGTCCAGTAAATGTAAAACATACACTTCAACACTAGTTAGCAGACTGTAACTAT
>JAOYSI010023375.1:0-33961 GCA_025775065.1 Hiodon alosoides | reverse complement strand
ACAAAAAAAATTTAGAAAAGTAAACTACCAACAAAAACTAACACAAGTGTACGAACACATTTTCGCGGGGATCTTGTCAGTGTCCTCGACCCGAGTCCGGAGTCAAACTTGACGCAAAAACTTTTGAACTCTGCCGCCGTCTCTGTGTTGGATTATGGGAAATAGTGGTCGAAGAGTGTACATCGCATGTACCCTCGAAATCCGATTGCATTGTGGGAAAAAATGAGTGAACAAATGTAGGGAATTAATTCGGACACCACTACAAAATGGCCGACACCCGAAATAGTGGACTATTGAGTGGATAGGGGCGGTTTTAATTCATAATATGTGCTTATTTACCCTTCTCAATGTACGGAGCTGGGGGTAAGGCCAGATGAGCTGGACACGCAGCGCTGGTTAAAATTCAGATATAGACAGGGAGGAGGAGGGATAGTGTAGAGAAGTTTTTTTGTTTCTGATCGATCCAAGCTCTTAGCAGGTGGAGGTAATGCACTATTAAGTGCGATAGAAGGCGGCTTTACTCCGGTGACTACAGTTGGAACACTTTAGTCAGGGATACACATTGTAAATGATGATGTAAAAGAAGTCAACAAAAGTTAATTAAAAGCAGATCGCTTTTCCAATTAATTTAAACAGCTTAACTTTTGTATGCATCCCAGAAGTATCCGAGCAAGCAGACTTAAGTTAGCGTATCTACAGTTGTGAATAAGTGCATTTTTAAAAGACAAAGCTCACAGAATGTGCAAGCTTTTGTTACAGCGTAACTCATTTAATCAAAGCATAATAACACTGAGTTTAATGGAGGCGCATCGCTTCTCAGGTTAACTTGCAAACAATGTATCGGTTCTCATTTGTCATAGAAGAACATTCAGCGTCAATGGTATCCTGGGTGCATCTCTGGTTCCTGCCAGATAAGGCATTGGCTTCGTTGCACTAGCCGAAGAAATAGATGACAAATTGTTGACAACTTCAGAACGTTTCTTTCGTTAGCAGTACCCAAAACTGACTAACGGAATAACTAATATTTCGTAAACCACTTAATTGGGAAATTGAAGGGAGCCTTGAATTAATAGCGGTTTGTAGCACCCCTGAGCACGCCTGGTCCAGGAGTGGACAAAGACAGGGAGACTGGGTTTCCGGTGACGCCTTTTACTGGTGTTGTGGTTTCCGATTCGACGGACAGTGATTGTTTCCAATCTTTTCCGTAAAAAACTGTGGTTAGGAGACGGAGACTTGGATCTTCGGGAAATTAAGACTTTTATTATGTAAACACAACAAAAGCCGTGTTGTCCGCGGAACCACCCCCGAACACCCACGGCACACAGCCTTTTGTACAAATCAAACATACCCGCCCTTCCTCTAACGGGGGGTGGCCACAGCATCATCACGATGTTTAACTGCGCCCTATTGGTTCAAGCTTTTACCCATCTGTCCTCTCAGATAAACCATTGTGGTTACCTCTTTGTTTCTAGGTAATTATGCCTTCCCCCAATTCCTGGCTGTTGGAATTGGTAAACAGCTGTGGATCTATTGCAGTTCCCGCAGCAGAGTACCTTCCAAACCATACCATCATCTAATTTGCACATCAAACCATGTTTATTGTTGTCCAACCTTTTAGCCCACCATATAATTGCCCACCAAACCATGTTTATTGCTGTCACCACATTTCTTCAGATGAGCAATTAAACCAGTGTAACCACCACACTGGCCACTGCCACACTAAAATTAATACAACAAAAGACAAACTATTAACCAAAAGCAACCTTTCTGGGAAACCACTTGAAAAAAACAGTTATCCCAAACACATTTACCAGCCACCAACCCAGACTTTTCCAGTCCAACTATCCCTTAATACAGCTCTGCAGGTATATTTAAATAGTCTCTGATTGTTGCACAACGAGGTCCTTTTACGGTGCGTGCTACCCCCCCCAATTAATTAGTTGACTGGACGCCACCTCCAAATGAACGCGTGCTGGACACTCTGACTGGGTCCTGAAAGCACTGTTTTGCTTCTGCTGTGCACGTCAGTTTACGAGCCGCCCAGTCCGGACCATAGAGGAGAGTGCCAGGATCTCCCCAGCTGACTGGACGCGGGATAAACGTGAGCTGCCAGAGCTGTGTATGGTGTTGTGGACTCGTATGAAGTTAGATACGGATGTGACTTAATCCGCCTTACATTAGATGTAATTTCGTGAATTCAGGTCAAGAAGATAAAATACAACTGAATGTGAGAAGCAGTAAGTTATATTAATATACGAGTCTTCTCTCCATCAAAAGGCTGGGAAATTTGCTTTTTATACACCTGGAAATCCATACCGAGGGAAGGCACGGAACTCTAGCCTCAGGAACCCCTCAATGAAAAGTTATTTTTTACTTAGTACCTCTCCTCACCGAGCCAACTTACCACCGACGCCGCGGAATGTTTTCATAAGCGTAGCAAATTAGTTTCCGTGTTCGTTACTACCCCAAGATCAACCGTGGTAAAGTTGTTTGAAGTTCGATATTCAACAGATATTTGGACACCCAGTCTCGTAGTATTTTGTCGACTCCACCCCACGTTTACCCGTTTTTTAAAAACCGTTACATCCGGCCGACTAGCCACTGTTTTTCAATGCAAATGTTTAGAGACCGTCAACAAGCTACACGTTACACATTTCAAAAGTCAAATAGCTCTTTTGAAAATATTGTGAGATAAAAATTCTAAACTAAAGGTTGTGCAACATGTAGGCACAGTCAGTGAACTTTCTGAAATTAGTTTTAGGTGTTTTAAGTCATGTGAACAAAAAGCGATTGAATTTACCATTTTTACATTTTAAATAACCCCTTTAAAAGGATTTCACGAGAAAAATAAAAGCTGTGCTCTCTCAAAGAATAATAAAAACATTTTGCAGGTAAACCAATGGCTGTGCTACCTTTGTCCATTTTTAAAATCAAATTTAAGTGGTTTGAAGTTTCTAAGTTATTTATTCAAGGAGATATTGAAATTGATAGTTTTTGTTTAAAAAAATTGTTTAAAAGATTCAAAAACGTTTATGAATAAACCAATGGCTGTGCAACATAAATGCAAACATCTTGAATAGTTAAAAAAATATTCTGACGCTCATAGTTCATGTGGTTGAAGTGCTTTTGACTTTTGAAATTTGTGACGGTCCCTAAACATTTGCATTGGCTATGTGGAATGCTCAACCTGAAATGCAAAAAGGCTATGCATGGTTCAAATTCCCAACTGTATATTCAATCTACATCCTGATAGAGCACTGTCTTGGAATAGATGCATGGCGTAAAAACTGTCCTGATGTAAAAATCTATTTGCAATTCAGGAAACATTCAGAGTGCTGGGGATTTAATAAGCAGGGTCATTTACGTTAATTTAATTAGATTAATGTGTTTGATATTTTGTAGATTTTTGATTACAAGATTAATGAAACCTCTTCTGTATGAAAGGAGGTTTGCTTTATAGTGTGAGTTTAGTAAACCACATTGCAAATATCAGACTAATTTAAAAACTGATAATTTATTACTGCTTTAGCTGGTTAACTGACAGTCAAATCTTTTGTTAATTTGAGCTGTTCTCAGATCTTTGGTCAAGTATGCAGTATATAGTAAATGCGCAACAGAAAAAAAGACATGTGTTTTGCCACCGGTGCTAATCAGGCAATATATTTAAAACACGTTGTCTAATAAAGCCACAAACAACCACAACGAGTACCGTCAATTAATACTAACAAGCTGGTGTTGCATCTCTAAAATGTTGCAGTTTTTTTTAGGTTCATCTCATGAGAACATAGTCATCGCTACAGTCATCCATGTCGAAAGACTTGTTGGGGGTCCTGGTGGGGATTTTGACAATGGCGTAGTCACAGCTGTTGTCTTCCATGTCTACATTCCCCTGGCTCCTGCCTACTCCATGGTCAATTGTGGCATACAGCACTTCCTCTTTGGGTGCACAATCCTGTCACAAAAAAAAAAAAAAAAATGTTCCTCTGACATTAAAGCTTACATTCTTAAATGTTTACAACAATACTAATCTTAGCACATGGACACATATTTATTTATTGTAGTAATTATCGTACTAAATACCAATTATTGATAGTGGTATTTCTTTTGTTGGCATGTAAGGTTACGTGGGTTTTGTTTATGTGTATTTTGTGTGCCGTAGTTTTCTGGAGATCCGTTACCCTATAGTTTTCTTACCTTATATCGTTTTTACTTCACAAGACAATACCCTCCAGCTCTTCCCTACTGCCCTTCTACTTTTTCCTGTCCTGTTAAAGTTCTGTAGAGCAACTTGGTGTCTGTTTACCTAGAACAAGCCGTGCACCGCCTATATCTCATTTTAATTCAAATGGAATATTGTGAACCTAAGCAGGAATAATGCAAATATTAATGTTTTATTTAACAAATCGAATATTTAAAGTGGCCACAACTTTACCGCATACTTTCTTATTATTCCAGTTTGTTTACAATCACTACACTGGAGTTTGAGTGATAGGTTGATTTTATTTGAGCACTGCGGACCGTACTGGCTATAAGCCATGGAAGGGATCATGGGGCGTAGCAAAGAGAGTGCATTAAAACATAATTATTGGAATATACAAAATTACAAAAATAAGAACATATAAATATAAAATAGCAAATGAGACACCCCTCCATAGCTCCCTGAGAGTAGATGAGTATGTGTACAGTTGAAGCAATATTTATGATGGCAAAAAAGGCTTGATTTGTTCCTATGTTATTTTGCATTGAGTGAAGTTGCACAACAACACAATGACAAGATCAGCAGATATTTAAGATTTGAAAATATTTGAATTCTTAAATATATTTGAATGTTTAAACATGTTTGCAGTGTATGCTCCTATGCAGCTTTTTCAAATAAGCTCTGCAACTGCACAAGTGTGACCTCAATGAAAAGGTTTTGACTAGACATACAAATATTTATTTGCAAAGAAATCTACACTTATGATCTTCTCATAAGTTTTTTATGAGTACGTAATGGTTGCACACCATTACGTATTCATTACATTTATTTTTTTGATTCTTGTGCAAAAATAACAATGTTTCAGCATAAATTATCTGGTACATTGCGTCAGCTATTTATCACTCATGCAATTGAACTTGCCATCAAATTAAACTGCAAAGTGCATTCCTGCCACCATAGTCATTGTAGATATACAAAAATAGATTGTTAACCACAGCTTTGTGAGAAGGTTATCCTCGTTTCAGATTTGCACTCTGTGCGTGATAGCTGCACTTCCTGTTAGAAAGTATCATCAAACAAAAAGTTTTATTCATAGTAACTTTAGTTCTACATATCTATGCAGAAAAGTTTTTTTTTTTTTTAACTCTGTAGCTCTGAAAAAAACATAATTTAGACCAGTCAAGTACATTCGTCATGCTACATTTTCACTTTTACACATATTTTACGTATGTGTCCTTGTTGAATCATACTGGCCACTCAGTTGTTTCCAAGTAAACCAAGAGTTTTAAATTTAATTTTAATTTATCTTTAAAGAGTGGATTCTTCTTTGTTTGATGTTATCCAGTGTTGTTCAGTGCATTTAAACGACACTGGTTTCAAAACCAGCTTTACTTTATTTAATGACTACAACAACACGCAGTCAAATTGCACTACCAGCACTTACGTTTATCATGTCTGCATTGCTGCCTCTGTTAACCCCTGGGGATAAAATGCAGAGCAGTCGGTAAGAGAGGCATCATTCGCGACATAAGGTGCTGTATAAAAAAAGTCTGTGCTGACAGTGGTACTGCCTCTCCATAAAATGTTACAGTATGTAAATGGAACTTTTGAATGAACATATTTATACTGACACCTGTCCATTTATAATAGATCTGTTACATATTTCATGTGAATATTGTACATGAAATACTATGTGAGCAATTGGGTATATATATCCATTTGAACTATGAACATATTCTGTACTTGTGCAAAGAACTGTGTCCGCCATGGTTTAAAAAGTGGTTTACCGGGCTCTGTCTTGGAATAGATGCATGGCCTAAAAACATTGGACTCTTTGCATGGTGCACATACATAGAGGATTTTTTTCCTTAAATTTAAACCACAATCTTACCATCTGCATCTTCTTCTGTTTTTCTGAGAAAAGGACAGAAACTTATTCACTCATTGATCAAGTTATTTTGTCTGTGATGAAATCCTAACACAGGCACAAAGGCCCTTGGGAGAAAATGCAAGAGATTCATTCTGGTTAATGTATTAGCACGTGAAACTGAACTAAATGAAGGAAGCTTATATGCGCAGGTATTAGTTAGAGGTCCCTGCTCTCATTGTTTCTTTCACTAGCCCAGCTGAATGCCTTCTAACAAATAAATGATAAATCTAATAAATAAATTAAACTCTGATCTAACCACTAGGGAGAGCTGACTACCTCTCAAATATTACATGATATCATGAGTCACTTAGATTTAGACTTGGTCACTTGAATTCTGTCACTTAGTAATTTTTGTCTACCATTGTGAAATGGAATATATGATTTATAGTAGAACAATGATGATGAAACTGTTCAAATTTAATTCAACCATTTAACATAATTCATGTTATTCATTACAATATGAAGCAATCAAATAATTGGTTTCAATGGCAACTGACTCTGGTTGAGTATGTATTATTCTGTATTTTAAACATGTCGAAGTCTGGCTGCCTGAAAAGGCAGAATTGAACTGCACAAAGCTTAAAACAGTATTAATTGGTGTTTTTTGGATGACTTTGCAGTCACTGTATTAAGGCAAAATAACTTGAGTTATGAAATATTACTCTCACACTAGCTGGGTAGAGCTCAAACAGATTTAGTGGAGTAGCATTAGCTCTTGGGTGCACAGAAAGAGATGGCTAGTACTTATCTACGATATCTGAGCAATTCATTTGCATCTTCGTTGACTTTTTCTTTAATCTTTCTGAAAGTGTAAAATAAGAGAGCACCTACCTTTTTCTCCGATTCATGCAGTTCCCCATAATAATTCCGGTCACAGCATTATGACTCTGGTAACATGCTAACGGGTAGTTCGGAAGAGCTCATAGTCATTGGGGACAGTGCAGTCCCAGTTTGATACAGGACGTAGAAGGCCACAATGACTGCGAAGCAGCACAGAGAGGAGAAATACACCAGCAATACAGAGAGAGAGAGAGGAAGGGAGGGGTGTGGACAAAGCAGAACAAGCCTCGGTTTGTGTGTCTCTTATTTCCTTGTGTGGGGGTTTTATATCTGATCTTCACTATACCTCTCAACCTGCTAGCTGCACAGGAACACATTCTATGCAATGTTTGCCTAAGATGGGTTTTTCAGCACATTTTTGGATGCAACTCACTTTTTTAGTCTTCCCCATTGCTGGAGCGTTTATATTCATCTAAGGGAACTGAGAGGGGATGTAAAGTTCACTGGATATTCACAGCATTTTCACACATAACAATAGTACTATTTATTCAATAGTAAATTGAATTTCTCTCCAATTTACATAATCATGTGTAAAAAAAAACTATAAGGAAATATGACATCTCACTGCCATAGGATGCCACCTTTGTCAAATTTCTGCCCTGCCAGAGCTGTCCCAGTCAACTCTAAGTAACATTTCTGTGAAGTGGAAAGCAACAACAGCTCAGCGGCAAATTGGTAGGCCACAAAAGCCCACAGAATGGGACAGCCGGGTGCTGAAACATGTATCATGTAAAAATCTTCTGTCCTCAGTTGCAACACACTACTGAGTTCCAAACTGCCTCTTGCCAACTGTAAAGTTTAGTGGAGGTGATGAGATATTTTTCATGGTTTAAGCCTAGCAGTGAAACAGAAATCTTAACACTACAGCATAAAATGACATTCTAGACCAGGGGTCGGGGACCTTTTTATCTAGAAGAGTCAAACACAAAAATTGAGAGACATTTATCAAAAGAGCCACAGCAATGTTTACACTCGTGTATTAGAAATATGTGTGAATTTTTTTGTAATAACAGCAATAACACTTCATTTTTTTCCAATATGTAACACCCAAGTTACCAAGTAACCAAGTTAACTGTAGGCTTCTACATACAATACTGCATAAAGAGAGCTAAATTTTGTTCACTGACATAGGTCTGGTTTCTAACACTGCTAAGACACCACAGAAGTTGATAAAGGGGCATTGTAAACAACAGATTAACAATAAATGCACCAAGGGGGGGGGGGGGGGCTTGTTTATCTGGGTTTTTGCGGAACAAACCAAATTGTTTATTTCTGGTGAGAGGGAAAAAAACGGAGAGTTTAACCTTGTTTGGTGGGTCTACACTTTAGCTACACTGAACATGAAGGTCTTACTCCCGTTGGAATGGTTTCTCAAACACCTGAAAAGCTCACACAATTAAGATTCTCTCCTTTGTTTGCCCATACTAGGAGCTGCTGATGTCCGGTTTGCATTCTCCGGTGTAGCTCAGCTGAAGCTTTTCTTATTGCAGTCCCCATCTGGATATTTTGCAGAACACTGCATGGTTTGCCTCAAAATGTCTCCTAACATCTGATTTTTTGAGAGACGCAATACGTTCATTAAATGACCCTGAATCCTCCACGAATGCAAATTAAACTGTCCATTGGGGCGGGAAAGAACAGAAGAATCGTCGTCCTTCTTTATTCTCGCCGTCTTGCTCTCGCTCATTGATGATTTTTCATTTAGCTAGCTAGCTAGTTGTTTAACGTGACCTGGCTCTGACGCAATTCTTTGCCACGTCGTCCAATTAAAAATCAGCTCACTAAAAAGTAGGCTATCCACAGGCGTTTGTTGTTAATCATACTGTAGCGAGACAGCAGACTGCTAAATGTTAGTTCTTGTTGCTGTCGGGGCTAAAAAGTGGGGGAAAACCCAGGAGGTGGTTGCTTGGTTTATTGATCTTGAACGGTACCTGAGTTTGTTCGCTTAAACTTTGTTAGCTTGGTTACGGCAAACAGTGACCAATTATTTTGTGTTGATTATTGAAGCCAAAACGGCATGTGAATTAAAAGGCCGTGATTTATATTACTTGGGGCGCTACAATATTAACTGCAAGCCTCTTACATGTATCAGGTACGCTAATAGTTAAAATGATTTTTTTTTTACCATATTCAAAGTTGTATTTTCGGTCAACAGTTGAAAATTGGAGAGCCTTATAAAATCCTGAAAATAGCCATAGGTTCCCGACCCCTGTTCTAGACTATTCTGTGCTTACAACTTCGTGGCGGCCATCTGGGGAAGGCCCTTTCCTGTTTCAGCATGACAATGCCCCCGTTCTCAAAGGTCCATACAGAAATGGTTTGTCTAGATCAGTTTGGAAGAGCTTGACTGGCCCGCACAGTGTCCTGGCCTCTTCCCCCATTGAGCACCTTTGGGATGAATGGAACGCTGACTGCGAGCCAAGCCTAATCACCCAAAATTAGGTTCCGACCTCACTAATGCTCTTGCACCAGAATGGAAGTAAGCTGCCTTAGCAATGTTCCAACATCTAGTGGAAAGCCTTCACAGAAGAGTGGAGGCTGTTATAGCAGCAATGAGGGGACCAATTCCATAGCCCATGAGAGTGTCCACATACGTATGGTCTAGTGTTTCTCTAGTGTTTATCTCAGATAGAGTTAAAAAAAAGAGGAAATAAATTATTTGTGGAACTTCTGAAAAGTCTGAATCACCAAGGTCATTTATTTTAAACCACAGTTTAAAAAAAAGTTTTTTTTTAACTCACTATCTGTGAACCCTTCCTCCATGTCCTCATGTCAAAATTACACGGCTTAATATTTCTAGAAGTTGGCTCCCCCTGCTGGCGAATAAACATCATTCTGTTTAAAACTCATCCTGTTTTTTGACAGGACTTTTTACTTATCTACATTTTTTAATTTATGTTTTTGAACATGAGCACATCATCTAAAACCAGTCTTGTCAATGAACAGGCCAGTAGCTATAACTGATAAAAGACAACGGCTATATGAAAAGGACTTTTGTGATCCTGTTGTTCTGAAAATTACCTAGATAAAATACATTCTTGGTGGTAAAATAAACCGTACTTATTCGCAATCTGAAAGCAGATCAGTTTGAACAAAATTGGAACGTTTGGTTAATTTGTCATTATGTCTTTAAGTGCTACCTCGTCTGCTGTGCCTCTGCCTTTGTGTTTTTTCTATCCCACAATCGGCCACAAGATGTTTTGTGCTCATATCCTAGTCTGTGCTTTACCGATTGTTATTAAATACATACACTGTGGTATTATAACCGTCAACAGTCAACTGCTGAGATGCCATAGCATGCCAGACACTGCAAAGCCTCACAAGTTTCTGAAAGTGGAAATCATGAGGTTGTTTACAGGAAGCGGGCCCTGCGATAATACCTAAACCACCACGTTACGGCATTTATTTTCAAAGCATTTTGGTGTTCAAATGAGAGGAGTAGAAAATTTCTTTGGATGTAATTTCATGATCAACTATAGTACTTTGGCTTAGGTGGTAGAAGCTGCTCGTAAAAAATGATCTTTGCCAGGACTGCTTTAAGTGCTATCTTGCTGGCTCTATCGTGTCCAACACAAGGTATGCATATCCATTAGGTAATTTTTGTTGCAATTGTTTTTGTTATTTTGTGTTTGTGTTGATGTTGACTTTATTTTGCATTAGTTGTCAGAGGAAATAATGCATTTTGTATGTTAGTTTGTGTGTATATTAGTTTTTGTGTAGTTAATTAAGTAAACATGAACTTATTCTTCATTCTAAATTTAGGACAGAACTCTGCTGTGTCGAAGATGCCTGGAACACAGTCAGACGAATTGCTTTTATTTGGTAATTCAGTCAGATTTGTGTTCATTCAGTTCACTCAGTCCTTGAGATTATGCCATTGATTCACTGATACTGCGGTTGTGCTGAACTGAGTAATAAACCGCGGTAAAAAATGTTCTTGTCTTATGTGCTGCAAGAAAAACTTTTCAGAACTGCATTGCTCTGTGAAAGTAATTTCATATAAGCTGCTTGGCTTTATTAACAGTTATCTCAATGTTATGTAGTTTATATTTTACAAACACGTTCAGATTACCAATGTTTGACAAAAAAAAAAAATTAAAAACTAATAGGAAAGAAAAATGTATGCACCTTCAGTCCTTTCATTTGCGCATAACAGTGATATGAGTTGATGTAGGATGTAGCTGTTTTTTTTAATGACATCCAGATAATCTCAGTCTTTCTTATGCTCTGGTGTGAGTCTATTTGTTTGTTTACAGAGAACAGAAGTGAATTTTTCAACGTGGGCACCAATGTCGAACTTGCATGTTTTAACAAGACACAGGCCGCAATGACCTTCACCATCTGGAGACTGAGCATGGAGAGAACCACATGCAATCTGGGCACTAATTATCGAGGAGATGACGTGAACACATGTGACAAGAGAAAAGCGCTGTACTCCTCAACAAATAACGAGTCCTTCCTGCACATCTCCAATTTTACAGACACAGATACAGGAGTTTATTACTGTGAGACGGTATACCGTGACGGCAGCTACTCTGCACGTATTAATGTGTTCACTACAGGTGAGACCAAAGTTCAAAGTTAAAACAAATAAATACAGGTAGAAGTCACAGGTGGGATGAAAGGAAAACACAGATTTGGAAACCTTGAGCAAAAACATCCCTGTTAATTAAATTTGCTGTTAAATATTCAGATGCATTTGAAAAATAACAACATTGTTGAAAGCACAGTTAAATCCAAATGTTTTGGTCATTCAATGTCCTCCAGCCTCTCCACAGATCTCCTCCAGGGTGGATGAGTACCACAGTACGAGGGTGGCTGTGTGCTTTGCTGCAGGAGGTAAACCAGCTGCCTCCATCTCATGGAGAACAACATGGAACTCCTCTGTGACCCAGAGCTCCATACTCAACTCAGACGGCTCCTACACTGTGGAGAGCCACCTGGTCCTGCCTGACCACATCTCCACTGACAACCTAACCTGCGATGTGATGCATCCCAGCTGGAGAGGGGAGCACTGCCACAGACTCCAGGTCATGAGCCATGGAAGTAGGTACCTAGTATTGCATGATTTTCTAATTAACATTTTATTATTACGGCTTGTCTGGGCGAAGCACTTCTTATTGGACTCATTTTGCTCCTGCAGAGTCAACTTTCAGAACAGCCTTTCAGTACAGTGTTCTGGCAGTCTGTTCTGCCATTCTACTGTTTGGCGTCTTGGCCGCTGGCTGTATCTTAAGGACCCCTGTTAGAAATTATAGGTAAGGTTTCATTCAGACTTAGCTGGAACTGCAAATAAACATCAGCATCTCATTTATAGTCACGTTAACTGTTGAACACAGGCCAAAATGTTTAAATTGATTTAAGAAATTGTTTTTTAGGAAACTATTCAGCCAAGGTTATTTTATTCATAGTACTTTAAATTTACATTGCTTTTAACACAGTAATAATAATAAAAAGTAATTATTTGGATTTTAAAATGTGCTGCTTTTTGGACAATGCCATATTCACACAGTAATAACTTCAGATGACCCACATTGATGAGGCACTTTAGAGATTTAAGTAATTAGTGTATTCATTTACATCCTTCTCTTTTCTGGCTTCTCAATCAGGACACCCACAATTGCATGAGTACAAAACAGAGCAAAAAAATCCTCCCATCTGTGACATGTACTGCTTGAAAATAACAATTTGAGTAAATATTCCCACATTGCTTTATTGCAGAAAAGTATTGAGTAAATATTGGCCTAAATATGCAGTTGTACAGTACCGTATGAGGAGGAGTTTATTTGTATCGTGTTCTTACAGACAGGGTACTAGGAGGGTCTTAAGTCACTCTCCATCTCTGCGGGAAAAGCATCATCAGCCTAACATCACAGCTTCACAGCATGGCACTGGGCAAGGTTGAGGAAGAGCATTGTTAAGAAATAGAATTTTAGAATGCTTGGAATGCCAAAGAGAAGATGATTGTTCGAATTCTTTGAAGAGATCAAGCCTTCCGACTGACCTATTAACACCGGCTGATTTTTGCAGGCGTGTAGTGTGACTCAATGTCTTTGTTTTTTGAATTATGATTCTGTGGTGTCAGAAGGGTAAATGGGCAATCAGCATCTGAACCACATACTCTGCCCATTAATGAAGTTTATAATAATGAAGCTTAATTTTGTTCTGAGTCATTTCATAGTGTTAAGTATATTCTAAACACTGCCCGGGTCTAATGCAAATGTAATGTAAAAGCCATTCAAAAATACCTCAGGCTTCAATTTTATTAATGAATTTAAAAAAAAACTGTGTGGTGATTGATGAGTGATGACTCATCTAAAGAAGACTTTGACCAGAAAAATGTAGACTATGTAATTTCAAGTGGTAAAATAGAGCTTTCACTGTTTTTAATTTGTTTTGTATTGTTATTTATTTTATTTATTTTTCTGGAATATGTAAAAACATTGCTTTGTATGGAAACTTGGGACTAACAGAATGAAAACTCCAGCCCCAGCAATATCATATAACACACTCATTAAATGATCTCCCTCTACATAGCCATCACCTATACACTTCCTGCACATCACCTGTATATCACCAGTGCTCCCCTCTCTACCTTTGTTTACCAACTTTACCCTTCATCCACCTGTCTTGAGAGGTCTACTCGACATTGACACACCGCTTTGTTAGCATGCTGCTTGTTCGAACTACAGCTCCACATCCCAAATACCGTGGGTCTGCACTTGGCTCCGCCCTTTTTACGTTTCTCACCTTTTTCTTATTACAATTCTCACTTCTGTTACGGAAAGCTTCAATTAACATCCTACCTTGGTATTAATCCATCACTGTTCCTTCATTATTCCAGGTTGAATCTGGCTTTCATGTATGGTCATTCTTCTTGTTAAATGACAAATAGTTCAGCCTGATATCATGCCGCTAATGGCTGTTCTTGTTTGTCCGTGCCAGTCTGGGTATTTATAAAGTCTTGATAATGTATATTGATAAGATGTATGACCTATAATTCTATATAATTGAGGATGCATACTTCATATTGTTTGTAAATTCGTTATTCATCCTGATTTTAAAGAAAGTAAACTCAACAAATTACAGGGATCCAATGTACATCCACTCCTTTCTGACATATTTGGGAAACTGCCATCAAAATTCTTTAACTTTTTTTGTTTTCCAAAAAATTTTGTTTAATTTGACCTTGCTCTGTGATTACATTGTCTCATACTAATCTTTAACTTTCCTTTTAGAATCAGAACAATTGGTACTTTTTTCGCTTCTTAAAGCAACCCACTCCACAGAAATGCTTAACAATATATTATATTGTCCACATACTTTTTCCTAAATAACCTCACCAACGTGGGCACTTTATTGAACACACTCATTCAACATTCAAAATGGCGATGGAAATAGTAAGTGAACCCTTATAATTAATAACTGGTTAACCCCCCCCCCCTTGGCAGCAATAACCTCCACCAGGCGCTTCCTGTAACTGTGGATCAGATAAGTTATCCTTTTCTCTTGCGTGCCCTGTATGTATGTTTAGAGGTGTTATTGTGGTGTAATAAATAAAAATAATAATAATAATACTCAGAACTAACGTCGTGAATAGTTTTTTCTTACGAGCTGTCCAAAACGATTAACAACTAGCCGCTAGCGTGTTACCACTATTTGACACACCCAGTTCAAGTCATAAAGCACTCTACTAGCAAGCACATGAGTAGAATTAGGTGTGTAAAATAAAGGAGACATACAATATCTGAAGTCTTGGGTTCCTTCAGGAGTCAGAACCTGGACCTAGGAAACATTAAATGCAACGTACAATACTCAGATGTTTTCATTATGAACCTGAAAAGTAGTACATTATTTTGTACTACTTAGTTCAAATTCTGCAACCTTACTGAGTAGTTCTGAAAAAGCAACAAATTTCCTTTCTTCCACTCTGAAGGTCCCTGGACCTTGACCTGCAAAACAAGGGATAGTTAAATGTCATAGTTTAGTTTGATGCAGGGTTCCTACACATTTTCTATTTCAAAATTCCATATGTTTCCAGACTCAAAGGTAGATTTTTCAGACCATATTTAACATTTGAGAAATGGTTTTAAAATCCAGCTGTTAACATGCATGTTAAATTCTGACTATGTATGCTATTATGTTGCCAGATAATTGCCGGAAGATTGTAGCAAGGTACTGTAGCTCATACATATCAATTAACACCAAACCCAGAGTTCAATGCGCAGCATTTTATTAAAACTGCATTGCTAAAACAGTGCAGCGTCATTCAGTTTTTGTCATGTAAATTTAAATAACTGTAAACCTTCAACTCCTACAGCAACATAAGTAATGTTCAAGCACAATTCACCAGGGAACTAGAAAAGAGAAATAAAGTCCATTGACTTTGCTTCATTGGCTGTTAGAGTAAAGCATAGAACATACTTGTAAACACTGTTTAACAAATAACTATAACTAAAATTAAAATTAGTAATTTTAGTTATAGTTATTTGTTAAACAGTGTTTACAAGTATGTTCTATGCTTTACTCTACATTAAAATAATGCCTTTTGAGACCTTAACATACATAAGAACAAAATGCTAAATCATCAAACCCCACTTGCTCTCTTAAACTAATTTTTTTTTTTACTTACTTGATTTTCTTTTAATGTTTTTGTCATAATTCATTAGCTCTTGTTATTTATCTTTTGCAGCTTTCTCAATAAATAATTATACTAAATAAAGTACTACTACTACTACTACTACTCCCCTAAGGGCATTTGATTTTGCAAGCACAGAGATCTTGTCTGTGGCTTCTGCTTCAACTGCAAGTTCACCTGCAGATGGCAGAAGTGCATTTATGTTGGCCTGAAACTTTAGGCCAAAGAGAAAGAGAAACTTCTCTTCGCCTTGAGTTGGTCCACCTCATCCTGCCATAGCTTCTGTTTCTGTGTTCGCTGGGGGGGAAATTCTCAATTTTAAAAAACAGAATAGGGGAAATATAAATATTTTTCCTTACCCCGTTTTCTTTTTCCATATTTATCCAACATACATTGATAACCGTAATTAAACTCTTCATCAAACAATTTACGACCCTTCCTCAGCCTTGATTCTGTAGTGGAAGAGTGCTGTACAACAATTTGGCAAACAGTTTCAAAACTGATTTGCAGCAGGGTGAAGAGAGAAGCAGTGAAGTATCTTTCCATTTTTCCTCAGTTTAGAAATCGCGTTAGCGGTCACTGTAGCGGAAGTAGGTTTACCCAGCAATGACGTATTTCTGATTCTTGTGAAGTTGCTGATGACGTTACCAATCCTGGAAATTAAAACAGGAAATTACATCGTATCACGTTGCATGTTGGTATTTTAAACGGACGAATTTAAATGCTTTGTGTATAACTCATAAGAAGACAGGCAATAATCAATTAACATTTTTGAAGGGAACTCTTTTTTTTAAATAATCACTTTGTAACCTAACTCTTGACGCAAGTTTCTGCAATTATGTTTGTCTTGTCACGGCTTTGAAATAAAAATGGCAGGGTTCTGTGTAGAAGGGTTTCATCTCCAATGTAGCCTTGGCAGCAAGGACTGAGACCCTGGGGGAGGGTTTACACCTTTTATTTGGCATCTTCATCAACCAAACAAACTTCAAATACACCTTTTTTGGTACAAAGCTTGTGCGACAAACACCAACTATTAACTAAAACTTCCCTTTCAGGGAGCCCACGACCAATGATTTAAACTATTAAACACTTCTAGCTCAACTTTTCCCTTGAGCTTTGTTGGCTGTTTTGTTGGCCTGAGTTTGATCAGTGTAACCAAACAGTGTCCCCCTGTCGCCCGAGTGTGGTATTACTGAAAAAAGAGGCGCACAAAGAGGTCCTGTCTGTAGGGCTTGACAGTGTGGCTCCTGGGTCCGTGCCGCCTGCACATTCGTCCGATGTAAAAACTGTTGTGAAGACCAGGAGACTACGGCATGACGTGGGGTAAACCCTGTAACCTTTGCAGGGAGAGGGGGCATCTATTTAGAGATTTCCCCCACTCATATGCCAATAGGGCAAGGGCTAAAGCCCTTCCAGCCGCCCGCCCCTTTGAAACTTCTCCTCAGACAGACGACCCTACAGCCCCACACACTCCTGACAGATCCTGACAGGAAAGATGACCTTGAATCTCCTCAAGTCAGGAAGGCATATGCCTCCCCAGCTTTGCCAGTTTTATTTATCTCTATTTTTGTTGAATTCTAACAATATCTTTTTTTGTTTTTTATATAATGGGGAAAAAAGTAAAATAAATAAATTGACTTTGCTGCTAAGGCGACCGGGCTATTATGCTGGATCAGGTCTGAATAAAAGAACCAGAGTCGTGTTTACCCAATAGTTACAATATTTTTTGAATGTGTTAGTCATATCCTATAATTTTGGTTACAGCAAATATCCAATAAATCTACAGTATTTTACTGGCAACCCTGTTCCCAGTAATGAACTGTAAAATTTACAGTGTAGTTGTAATTAAATTTTGAGATTTTTTCAAATCTATATCAATAATTTGATTTATAACTCGTGACAAATTAATTATTAATATATTATTAATATATTAAAGTTAAAACGGCTTGACATACGTCGGTTTATCCTGCATACTCTGCTATAGACTGATACAGATATTACTTCATTCGTTTTAATTTCTCCATAATTTGAGGTCTGATTGGTCATGTCCACTAGAGGTCAGCATTATCTTTTTTTTAATTTGATAAATCCATGGGACGGGAAATTCGTCTTTTTCTATCAGACTGAGATCGAATGCTAAACCCGGAGTAGTAAACCAGGGGTTTTCAATGCATTGCCAACGCATTGTGGTGGCATACCAGATAAATGAATCTGGATTTTAGTCTAAAGATGCAGCTGATTATAAACGGACATATATGGAAATTTGAAAAATGAATGACATTCCATGTTATCGGTTTCAGTCAGAAAAGCGCTGTATCCAAGCGTTTTCCGCCACTTGACTGTTGCCAGGTTCTCTCGTCATATCGGATTTATATCTAACAAGTGCGGAAAGGGGCGGGGCATTTCAAACACTGATATTAGATGAAGCCCGAAGTCTGGCGTTGATGTTTAGTGCGACAAGCAGTCTCTAATGTAGTTTAAGAAGTGTTAAAAGGGGTAAGTTGCAATTTATGCGGAAATAACTATAGTTTGGTTTAACAGTTTAATCTCGAAATTGTTTTTTTCCAGCAGTCTTTGTTACATTTGTTTACAAAAGAAAATATCACAGTACAAATGATGGCAATGGCAATGGCAATGTTTTAATTCATAATATTACATAAAAGCTTCACTTTTTTAGATAGGGTAGCATTGTGTCAGATGGAATCTTAAAATTAAAAGTGAAATAATGCATTATGAAAAACGTATATAGGCCTTTTTAGTTCAAATAACAATTTTGAAAGATTCTTGACTTATTTGAATATAGGCTACCTTAATCTCTATATGCTTTTTTATCGTTTCTGTTTAATGTATCCAACTTTTGTTGTTCCTATGGACTGCACCTTGAATGCATTAACCTCAAAGCATACATGTTACAAGCGGTCGTTTAACGGCTGTGTCGATCAAAGCTAGCAACAGTCTTACACTTTCGGGAAAATAAGAGCTTTATTTTCTTCATTTCGGGAATGAAGGAATAAGGGATCCCTTTCTAATGTACATGCATTGAGGCAGTGGGACACAACGCCGTATAAGGTGGTTGGTTCCATAAGCTTGTGGGGGGGGGGGGCAGAAATTATTTTGATACTAAATGTCACACCCAAAAGGTGTCGTTTGACTGAAGGTTGTGGTCATGAGAAAAAAAAGAAAGGACAAATATACTGGAAACCCTACATATATTATATTGTGTATAGTTTAGTCCTTATTATTAAAACTGCTTGAATGTTTTACTCAAACTTTTAACAAACTTTCATTAAACTTTTAGTTAATTTTAGGTTAGTTAATTGTTTTATATATTTTGCATTGTAGCGTTTACATCATGGAGTCAATATGCTAAATTACAATGGCTACTCATTTATTGCTGGCTTTATATTATTTTGAAGCTAATACAGATTCGCTTGAGCAAAAAGGTTTGGGAACCGAGGCTACACTGTCTGTGTTTTATGAGATGCATACAATGCAGTACTTATGAACCTCTCTTTGAGTGTGATGGTATTGTTCACCTTCCAGGTGATGAGTCACTGCGTTGTCCATTAGCGTTTTTCATCTGAACCTGAATATTATAGTTAAACATTCAGCAACGTAAGTGGAAATCGGTAAAAAAAAAAAAAAAAAACTCCTAAAATACAAGTCGTGAACTAGAACAAGAAGACGTTGTCTAAGCAAGTCAATGATGCTACCGGCCCGGCCTCAGACTCCTCGCGTCGACGAGGAATTCCGAGAGACTCCCCTGCCACTGTTCGGTCGTGTTAGAACGTATTTTATTTTATTCGTTTTGTAGTTTTGCGGACCAATGCGTTGTATTCCTTCTATTGTTCATCTAGTGTGTTATGTGTCTATTGTCTACGAGTTTACCGAATCCAGTTATCTGAACAAAAATGTTTTACAATTAGCTATCAGTATTATATGAGCCTGAATGTGTTACACATTCTGGAAAAGAAGGAACCTTTTACTTTGTTTTTCTCATTAGTGGCCAACAGTGCACTGCCAAATCAGAAGGAAAAAGCAATGAAACCCCTCATCAAAGGGCCTTTAAGGATTTTGAAATGTCTGGCCTGTACAGCACATTGCAGAAGTAGCAGTCTCAACTTGTGCAGCTGCCTCCCACCTGTCCCATCAAAGGGATAACCCAGCAACTAAAATCAAGGGTGGAGGAGCTGCCCATTTATGCTTCTGCTGCATAATGGAATATGAATTACATTGTCTCCAAATTCATTATTCTTAAGAGCGAAAGATAAGTTCCTGAGTGTCATTTGCATGTGTTCCCCCTCCTCATTAGTTGCCGTAGCACACAGCATGCATCTCTGCTTTACTCTGCAGGCTAAGATGATTGAGCCCATCCTGCTGCGATGTCTGCAGGTCTGTGTGTCCTTGATGATGGCGTCTAGACTACAAGGTGCCTAAGTAAACATTTCATTATTGTGCAATTAGCGAGCAGACTGTACTTCCTCACACAGAGAAAATGGGTATATTTAGAGTCAAATGCAATGCATTGTTCTGCTGTCCAATAATTAATCGGCTCATGGGAGAACCGTAGAGACTGTACTTTTATTCCCCTATAAAAACCCAAATTAGGAAATATAAACTTACACATTCCATTAACTCAATAATATTCAATTTAACTTGTTCTAGAGATGATAGAGTCAGAGACAGATCTTACTAAGGCAGTTTGACGTTTGTGGCACAAAGCTCCGTGTCTCATCACTGATCTGCTTATTAATCTGAAGTGTTTGACTGTTGTGTCACAGGCAAGGTCACCGCCCCCCAGCATATGCAGGCTATGGTGAACCTCCCCTTCACGTTGGGCTGCAACCTGACACTGGACAGGGGGGAAACCCTAAAGCAGGTGCGGTGGCTGGACAGTCGAAACATCACCATCCTCTCCTACCTGCCTAAACAGCCGCCCAGCATCATGGACCCGACCCATGTGGAGCGGGCACCCTCCCGCCGAGACACTAGCGCTATCACTATCAAAAGAGTGGGATCCAGAGACGAGGGCTGCTACCGGTGCTTGTTCGACGTGTACCCCAGTGGGGTGCAGGAGGGCCAGACCTGCTTAACTGTAACAGGTGGGTCAAAATATACATGGCAGGTGGAGGAAATGCCATGCTCGATTGTGAGTAAGATTACGCTCACATGAGGCTTAGGAAGAAAGTCTTTGTTCAGTTTCATTTCTGTTTTTCTCTTTAGGTTGTGTTGGGTGACTGTGTTACTGACCTGCAGCAAAATACATTGCATATGGGCTTTATTTGACAAGTGAGATCATGAAAAACGTGAGATTATCAAACGTGTTCTCAGGTTGCTTTTGAAGCCCATCCTGCCATTTCGTGTTTACTGTTCTTCAGCAGCATGAAGGGCTCAGCATAAACGCGTATAAAACTTCAGCGAACAGCAGGTGGCTGCAGCAGGCTTCCCGTAAGGAATTAACCCTGTGTGGTCGCCGTAGGGGGGGAAATCCATAAATGAGTAACAAATGTCTTGTAGTATTTGGCGCAAGTACAAATCGTAAGCTGAAGCCAGTTAGCAAAATTCTCAGAAGAGTAATTTTCTCCAGAAGTCTTGCCTGATGCTTGTCTGCAGCTGGATATGGAAGTAAACCTAATTGTAGCTGGCTGTGATTGTAAGACCTACAGAAAGTCAGATAAAACCTGGAAAATGTGTGTTTTATAAATAGTCTTCTAGCAATGTTGTCTTTATGATTTGGTGCTGTATTCATTCTGCATTGTGATTATTCAGTGCTTCTTGTTATTGGAAAGCCATGCAAATCATCATTAGAATGGGTCATCATTAGTGCTAATGGGGTCTCAATATCTTTTTTTTCTGAAAACAAGGCTTGGCACTTAAAGGATAGCTTTCCCAATAATCAAGGTTTAGGAAGAGAGCCGGAAGAGAGCCGTTTGTACTTTAGGCGATTTATACTTTATATGGGCTGTAAAACAATTCCAACATGTTTCAGTTTTGTAGGAGCAACAAGTGGGCTGAGGTCGGTCAACACACACCAGGGCCAAGTCACACATTTATAAAACCCTCAACTGCCTATTCTTTTAACAAGCTCTTTATTTTACAACAAAATGTGATCTACAATCAGACCCACGTCAAGGGTCTAGAAGCCTCTTTTCTTATCCTTCTGATGTCTTTGCCTGTGTTGGAATACTCAGTAATTCCCTGTCTGTGGGTAATTTTTACCCTCCTACCGCCACCTTCCTGCCAGTTGAATGTATTCCTACATATACACTTCTCTGCTGATTTCAGCGAAGGTTTATCTGGATGGGAACAAGACGGCGGTGAGTGGGAAACTGGCGACCCTCTCCTGCAGCTATGGCCTGCCCAAGAAGGTGCACCAGGTGCTGTGGACGAAAACCGCGGAGCAGGGGAACACCAGTGACGTGGCATCTTTCGCTAAACGAGGGCAGCCCTCTGTCCAGGACACCCTCCGTGACCGGGTCACCCTGAGTCACACCCTGGATGAGACACGTCTGTCCATCCAGCCTGTGAGAACGGAGGACGAGGGCTGCTACACATGCCACTTCCATGCCTACCCCGAGGGCACCGTGAGTGGCGTCGCCTGCCTCACCGTGTATGGTATGAGAAGCCTCAGGTTCCAGACGTACAGACATACACAATATACAGAACTCTAACTATCAGGCCAGTACACAGCTAAGTCATATTGCTGGAGACATGGAGCCTTTTATTTGGCCAAAATTAAAAATTAAAAGTATGCAATTAACAAAGACTAACTTGCATAACCCAGAATTAAAATGAACATTTTGATACCATGATTGTCCTACTAATGTAGTAGTTTTTCATTACAAATGCAAACAACATATGGTACGCATCCATTGTGAAGAACAAATGTGAAAGGTCAAAGCACAGTAGTGTCTCAGCAAACTGAAATGGAAGTCAAGGGGGAAGTCAAGTTATGATACGTGCTATTAATAAATAAATTCCTGTGTTCCATTTTTCATTAGGGACAGGATGCCTCCCTAGATAAAGAGCTGCCTGTCAAAACCCTAGAGACACATTGCTTTCTTTTTCTGATCATAGCTGAAGGAGGTTTCAAATTCAGTTAAACAAAATGGTACAGTTGGCTGAATCACGTATTTAATTCATTATGCACAGATGGAATTTTATACACTTGTTTCTCTCATTTTTTTGCTTGCATTAATACCTATCCTATACCCTTACCCTATACTGCCTATTAAGCTTCCCTTTTTAGTGTTTAAATTCCTCTGGTCTGAACTGTCTTTAGTGTCCCCGTGGTAGAGCAAAGTGATGGAGTTAACAGTGTTGGGCCATAAAAGGAGTAATTGTGGAGGAAGATGTGATTACTCTGGGCTGTGGCCAATGCCCTGACTGTGTCACTGTTCGCCCCACACAGCCTCTCTCTGTATCTCCCTGCTGTAATCTCCGTCAAACAGCAACGTTTTTGTCCGGGGTGAAAATGCCAGCAATTCCAGAACCGATCCCTCAAAAAAGTTACTGTTACTGTTGTCGTAACAATGTTGATAAAATCATTCGCCCTCCCTCCCCGTCACATACTGTACATTGGGGGTGGCGGGGACCACAGGGCTCATTTCTGAAGCTGCGTACGCAACTTAAGTTTAATGGCATGCTGAATTTGGTTTTGACCACTTTCTTTGTGGTTTTGATTTCTCATTTGGTTTGTTATTTCACTATTCCTCTTTTGTGACTGGGAACATCACCGCATCCATCTGTGGCCTTTGTTTGACGGGGACGGTTTAGTCTCCTCTGGGTTAATAGCGTGTTTTCTGTTTCTTCAACAATGCAGGCTCTTTCCATGAGATGTTTAGTCTTTGTTAAGGAGCATTAGATAACTGTGATGGAAAAAATTTAGCTCTGCGGAAGCCTCAAACACTGTGGTTGTCTGGTCTGAAATCAAAGCAGACATCAGCCTCCAACATTACAGATGTTTCAAGCCATGTGTACTTGCCCAAAAACGTTCTTGGTTACCCCGTATAACATCCAATACAAAGAACAGAAAACTAGAAACAGACTCTAGCTTTTACCTACACCTCACTTTGCCAACTATAGTCGCACGTTGGCAGCATTTTTAAAGGGTGAATGATTAAGAATGCATTGCATCCAAATTTTTCATTTGACCCTACTATCCCTTTATGATATTTCTGGTATTTATTTAGATCAATAGTAAATCCGATTCCCAGCTTTCTCAATGGAACCAATATGAACTAGAGCGAAAACTAGTGAAAGTCTTACAGCTGATCGGACTTTGTTTCATGCCTTTCCTCACAGTTTTGCCTAAACCACAGCTTAGCCACAAGACCATTTTGCCTGGAGTGATTGAGGCCAACTGCACAGCTCTTGCTCGGCCAGCGGCGGAGATCGTGTGGAATGTGGAAGGGGACAACAGGACGCTCGGCCCACCCATGTCCTCCTCCTTTACTCAGGAGGACGGGACCACTCTGGTCATCAGCACCCTCTCTGTGAAGGCCGACCTGCTCAGGGACACGTCAGTCAAGTGCCTGGTCCACCACCGGGGACTGGAGTCCGCCATATCCATCTCCCTGAATACAAAAAGTGAGTGAAAGTGTTTCTCCTACCGCTTGGTCCCTGCTTAATATACTTAAAATACAAATCGATTTATTGTCTGAAATTGTTAACCCTCTGGAACAAAGGTTCAAGCGTTGATAATTGCTTTAAAATCATTTCAGGCTAACAAAGACATGTGATTCAATTCAGTAAAAACATTTTCAACCCTGGCCTCAAAGAGCCCAAATCTGCTCTATGTATTCCGTCCAGGACTCTTCGTGGTTAGGGTAGAAACACCTGACGATTAGCATTCTCAAACTGCTCATGCCGATGTCATTGGAGAAACTGTGTGGTGCAGACTGGCACGTAAAACATTTTTCCTGCTCCACTACGATCCTCCAGACAGAAATCTCACTGATCCCAGCTGTGTAAATATTATACCATCCTTAAACCTATCCTCTGAAAGCAATCACTTTCACGCAGTGCAGGAAAACCGAGTCTTAGTGTAGGCTCACTGCATTTTTGAGGTCTGATGGGCCGGGTTTCTCGTCTGTCAATCTTTTTATATGCGTTTGTTTATTGATTCGTTCATCCAGTTGATGGAGGTTTTAAGGGTAAATATAGCATGTTCTTTTCAAATCTATAATTCTCTCTGTGGCCATTTTCACTGTCTTACTCTGCCCTTCCATCTAGACAAAGTAAAGTAAGGCGAAAACACTTTGCAAACACAAAACAAAGCACTAATCTAATTTAATACAGCCAATGACTCCACCTGTAATCTGCCTCGCAGAAACAATATAAGTATAGGGTTCATTCAGTTCACTGCATATTTGTAAACCAGAAAGGGTTGGAAACCTGAAATTGGTTATCAGGAAAAATATTTAACAGATATGTCATTTTGCATTTTGCATTTTGCACTGACTTGGTGGGTTGGTGTACATAGCGTGTGTGTGTGTATGTGAGTGTGTGTGTGTGTGTGTGTGTGTGTGTGTGTGTGTGTGTGTGTGTGTGTGTATGCGTGTGTATGTGTGCTGTCGTTTACACTCTGTTTGTTGTATTGTTGTAAGTTGGGAAAGCCCTCACCATCCTCATCTCGGTAACCAGCGTGGCGGCTCTGCTCATCCTGTGTCTGTGCATCTGCCTGTGGAAGTGCTTCCTGCACAAGGACTGTAAGTATAAGCCCGTCCTGCCAGCTGGTCCTACTCGTCCAGAGACCCCGATGGGTGTGACTGAGAAAGAGAAACACAAAGGGAGAAAGTAGGCCTGGGATCCAGATAAGAAATGTCTCCAGAGGACAATCCTTAAGAGCCCCAATGTCTTCAAGGGGTTTGCTCCCACGATTTCAGCTAAATTAGTTCCTTGTTTGGTTTGTAACCCATGTCCTCTGGCTTCAGTAGTACATAACTGATAGCGTTTCAGCAGAACATTGGAACAGCCGTGGTCATGGGTTTTACAGAATCATGGGAAGCTACAACAAAATTGTGACCTGGCTACTTTCGTGAAATTGGACGGAACGATTAGTGGTTTTTACACCAGTGATTCCAGCCATCTGGCAGTATTTGCTGAGGTCTAAAGCTAAATAATTTGTGCAAATGTGGCATCTCACTGCCTCACAGTCTGTATCAATGTCAAGTCCTCAAGATAATCTAAGGTCAAATACATGACCTGCAACTGATCACAGTTGGAACTACTCTGCTTGCATGCCACCATTGAGAAGTGCACAGCTCATAAAGGATGGGAAAGAGGGCAGTGAGTGATGGCGTGAAGCCTCACAAAGGGAAATGCAGAAGAAAAAAACAGATTATTTTCCAGTTCATTGTCAGACACTCCTCTGCTTTATGATGTTTCCGGTGACCTTCACCTTCAGTCATGTGTAATGGAGGAGGCTGGCTTCATGGTTTCATGGTTGGCAGCGTCAACAGGTGATGATGGGACTTTTGATGGTATGTCAGTATTTTGCTGTTATACTTCTTAAATTTCTAGCCATTATGAATATCTTGCGATACATTTCCAAGGCGGATTGCTTTCTGTCGAGTATTTACTCTGCAATATGTCTCAGCAATGTTGCAAAATTATCTGTAATTATAGTGATTTTGTCTAGTGGGAGGTTTGCCTCTATATTTAAGAGGCTCATTGACTGTGGCTTTTGTGGAAGTAAGGCTCCCACACTGTACTCAGTCCCCTGTACTCTGCACCACCTAATGGTCACACTCAGCCCCAGGGCATCCTTCAGTCTCCTTCAGGCAGTGGGTCCTGATTATGTGAAATTATTATAACAGGAGATTATTGACCAGTTCGGGTTTGGGAATCATATTTCCAGGCAAGCTGAGCACGGAATTCTTGGAAATTACATAATACATTACAGCATACAATACAAGTTGTTGTTGTTGTTGTTGTTGTTGTTGTTGTTTTTGCACAATAATGCAGTGAGGGGCAATCTAATGTTGCTGACCTACCGTCGGAGCAGCTACTGCCCGGCCAATGATCCAGTTACTGACTGACCCTTGGGTTTTCTCTTTGATAACAAAGGAAGAGGAAAGGGAAAGGCCCAGCCCGTGCCGGCTCAGCTCAGAGGGTGGGGAAGCATTTGGGTGGAGGACACCAAGGGGATTGGGTTGTAGTAAGAAGTGTCAGGACACCCTTTGATTCCAGTTGGCTTTGTCCTTTTTTTATAACATTGCTGGATAGCAATTCTTCCCTTTCCAAGCATTAATTCACCTTCCTTCTTCCTTCCTGCCACTTCATAAAAATCTTGCTCCGGTCTTACCGTAAAATGGGCTGTTGTCGGAAAGAAATTAGCAAAAACACATTTGTGAATGATGAATCACAACTCTTTTTTTTTCATGTTTTTTTTAGTCCAGGTAATATTTAACAGTATGATAACTTTATAATATTTAAGTTGTCATATGTCTAAGTATGCAAAAACTAAAATTAAGCAGCATGCTTTAAGAAAAAGAAAACAAATAACATAGTGTGCTTCATATCGGATAGGTTATATTTTTATATAATCGATAATTTATATAATTCTTTCAGTAATGAATAAAGCCTTTATAGCTTTATTTATTTATTTTGGTTGTAAAATGATAAGCGTTCATAAATCTTTCCACATCGAGGACTTTATTTACAAAACCCGTCTGAACACAGTGGACGTCAGATAAAACAACACTGCTGTCTTTGTTTCCTAACTGCATCAACACAACACTGAGTCAGAATAAACCAGTGATAAATCTCTCTGATTTATTGCTGCGTGTGAGTGGGAGACGCGAGGTGAGAAGGCGGGTGTGTTGGGGACTGGTCCCTGGGAACAGAAAGCATGAAGGGACCGATCTATGTCAGGTCAAGGGAGTCCTCTGTCCTCTTCCCCTCATTTCCTGACGATGCGATGTTTTCTCATGTCCTGTCAGAGTAACAAATTGTGGGAAGAGCCCGTTTGCGCTTCGCTCTACTCATGGTTCACGTTACATGAAATTAAGTTTTGGAGGACCAAGACAAGATAAGGCTGCTAAAAACATGGGAGGCAGAAGTCACGTGTAGCCTATGATGGCTTGTCCTTCGTGGATAGTGATCTTTGTCACGTGAGGTTGTTTGGAAAGCAATGATCCGTTTTAGTGTTCTGTAGCTCTGTAATTGTTGTCACGCAAATTAGAGCTGAAGGAGAACCAAAAAAATTATTCCGTCTCAATAGTGTTAACATCTTCATATATGTTTAAAATTGTTGGGCATATTTTTCATCACAGAAGTATTAAATATTCCACATCATCCTTTTGTGTCCTCCTAATTTAAAATGCTGCATATTTGGCTGCATATAGAGAGTGCACTAGCTTTGGCTAAGTTACAACAGAGTTTTTTGTGCGTTTGAATAGCAGAGATTGTCATTTTAGCTTTGATTTAAATTTATGTTTGTATCCTTTGCCCATTTGTTTGTGAAAATGGATATGAGGCATTTGTTTCGCTAAAGCAAAGAAGCAAAGGGTGAGTGATGTGGGATAGCTGATCTGTTCCTCGAAGCCAATGTGGTTAACCTCATAGGCAGACATTGGGCGAGGAGAGAAAATAACAGTGTGCTTCAATATTCCAAGCAGAATTAACCATGAGGTTTTCGTGGTCAGATAAAAGGTTTAAAGCCCATTGCTTGGTCTTCAAGACTGCCAGTAAACTAAAATGAGAGAATTCCAGTAACGCACTGTTCTAAATTGGGCATTTGCTAAACAGTGAATTTTCTGAGTTTTTTAAAACTGAGTTATCTTAATTTTAAACTTAAGACGTCAGTGCCCTTGAAGTAATTCCTCTAGCAAAGCAAACTGACAACAATTATCACAGAAAGAAACTATACAATTCCTCACTAAAGTGGGCTTCACTATGGCAGCAGTATACAGGGCTAGGAAATTAAACATGGTATATGTGAATCACTGTTGCAATAAAGGAAATACCTAAAAATGTTATTTATATTTATGATGAAACAAGAAAACTAGAGAAAATTTTAAATAAGGTTTTTTATCTCGGTTTTTCAAGGTTTTGGGTTTTGAGAAGTATAACTTAGTTGCAAAACCTTATGGCTTGATGCATCTCCATGTAAAGAACCATTGTGGCCATTATCGTTCACCTTGTGGTACCCTGTAGGTAAGTTCAGAGATTCCTGGCAACAAGAATACTTCAAGATACCTCAAGATTGTTCTGTTTGTGTGGGACATCACCGTCCACAGCATAGCATGTTTGCTGCCCTTGAGCCACGTGCATTTCCTCCGGTTTCTCAGTTCTGCTCAAAAGTGACACCTATCGATATAAGAAAGGAACTGCAGAATATGATATTCTAAAAAACAATAACGGAACGTATCACAAGTTAATTCCTTGTTTAAGCATTTGACACAACAGCTCCTACAACGAGAACAAAGTGTAATGACTGCTCATTTTCTCCCTATGGACTTGTTTAAAGCTGAACACATTAAATTTACCTTTTTAGGGATTCTCCCTGAAACTGTTTGCTTCTCTCAGCTGCATGTCAATGTACCACCTTAGACAACCCCAGAATCTGAATCATGTGGAACTGTAGAACACATCTGCTTCTGCTTTAGAAGAAATGTCTGTATATTTTCAGTTTTTATTATTTATTTTTCTACAGTGTGTGTGACTGCCGTTTTTTGAGTAAATGAGTAAATGTGTGTTGTCTGTAGAACAAAAGTGTGTCTCTATCTATGTCTTGCTGCAGTCATTAATTTATTTTTGTTGGGGTTCACTGTACTTGTGTGAGGTGCAGCACCTTATCTCCTTGTGGTTTGGTGATTTAGTTCTGAGCGACTCAGTCACTGTTTTGGAGTTCAGTACAGTCCGTCAAGGCAATGGTTTTGTGTCAGATGTTCGCCTCCCCATTAAGCAGAGCCACATAGGAGGTCTGGGTGTGAATCTGACCAAACAGGAACAAAACATTTTGCAGAATCTGTTTTAGATCTCTCAGCACCCACAAATAGTAATTACCCAATGAGACTTGTCTCAACTGTGTCTACGTCGCTGTGGCAAGAGACCCTGAGGATCCAGTTTTCTTCACTCTAACAATATAAAAATGCTGATTTATTTTATTCCTCTCTCCCTCTCCTATCTCCCCTTACAGATTGATCTGTTTAAACCAAATTCAATGACAGCTAAGAAGACCAGAAGTTTGGCTTCATCTGATGAGGCTTGTGTAAGGGCAGAGTATTATGGACCTGATTTTAAAAATTCATGCAGTTGCACAAAAACTTCACTACAACTCAACTTTGAAAAGCGGAAAGGACAGATGCCTTCAAGCCACCAATATCACTGAAGGTCAAGAAGAATGAAGCTGTGTGGATGGAAACCCTGAACAGCAGAATTTACTTTAAGGACAGATAAATGTATGGTTAAGTATTAAAACCAAAATCAGATACTCAGAATTCACAAGTAGTGCTGTAACAGAATGCTGTGGCAGTAATACTACCACACGACTGGTCAAACCTTTCGCTGCAATACGGCTGGGGTCCCCACAGTAGACACAAAGTACCGTCCTTGTTCTGCCATTTCCCAGACTGCCTGAGATATCAGAAAACATGTTCCGGGAGTTGACATCCAGGTGTCATTCACCCTTTCTCTTTTAGATTATTTTTAGGAGCTTGGAACTTTGTCTGTGGATGTCAGTGGGAAAAGTTCTGCATTGTGTGACAATACCGTTTGGCCTTAATCCCTTGAAATTTACAGTGATAACTTCCTACGCTAAAGTGTGCGGTAATTTAATTTATCATTGAATCCTTTAATTTATCATGGTTGTCATTAATATCATTCATTTGAATATTTAACGCCTATATGCATGTTCTGGATCGTGTACTATCCAGAAAAATTCAATGTGTTGTATTGCAGTGTTTTGAATGTAGTCGTGACGTGTGACAACCTTCTGCTAAAGTTATTATTATACTGCCCTTTACCATTCATCATTAATGTTGTGTCAGTGTAGAATGTGGTTTAACAAATATGTTATGTATTATGTACAGTATATGGCACTGTAGGGGGATGTATGTTATCTATTGCCTGCGTTTAGGTCTTTTTTTTTTTTTTGTGGTTATGTGTTTCTATAGTCTAAGACCACTATTGGGTATTCACAAACCAATTAATATTTATATTATTGTGATAACCTGTGTGTACATTTTTTTCTCCCATTATATGTGTATCATTACGTAAGGGTGGTAAGACAAGTGTCCAAACTAGCCCGATATTGTGATCTGCGATGCCTGGAATTGGCCTCAAAAAGTGGATTTTTTGTGCAGCTTTGTCTTTCCTAAGCAGGAGAACTCACACAAATGGTTCCAGGCTCCTTTCTTCCCATGCCAGGGGTTTCAAAGGAAGAACAAAGCTTTAGATAGTAATCCTCAGATTCACAGGAGGGTCAACATATTTCTCTACAACAGGGATGGAGAGAAGCTTATTCTAGGTGTGTTTTAAAATATTAGCAGAATGCAAATACAGATTCAAACTTTTATAGATTTATTTCACAAACCTGGATCAACATTTGATTTTGAACACTAATAACAGACAGTAATACACAATACCGTGTATTATTTCGGCTTTTTGAGTGGGTCTTTCAGAGAACATTGTACTTTTTATGTACCCAATAAAAATTTACATTGAATAGAATAAAAGTTCAAACTTGTGCTACAAATATTATATTTTGATAACTGCCTATGGCTGGCAGTGGTTTTGAGAATGATAGTTCCAATCATTGTGTTCCAGTATGTCACAGCAGAGATGGGGGGTCTTAACTCTCTCCGGAAGAGAGTAAAGACAGATTTAGTGCTAGCGCATAGTGTTAATACACTAATGGTAGAGTTTTATGCAGTGTTAGTCCCGGGTTAGAACTGTGTAAGCACAGTGTTCCACAGTTGGTTTTGGCCACCAGCCCCTCTGCCCAAGCGTCTGATCTATCACAGCCTTTTCAAATTCCATCCCAATGACTAAAGTCGAGGTCCATTCCATAAAAGCCCTTTTAAGGTCATTCTTAGAATTTTTTATAAAAAAACAGTTTACCTTTTTCATAGGTGAGAAGGCAGTGAGGCACTGGCTAGAATGTAAAATTACTGGTGGAATTGTTATTAGTGTAATGTCTTTAATGACTCCCTAGATTGCTGAAGATATGCAAATCACATGTGCACAATGTCACACAGTTTTCTGTAATTTATGTTCATGTTGAAGTTATTTTGGCCAAGCAAAATGGTGGCTGAATTGAACACAACGGTGATTTTGAGGATTTCAAATAAAATGTCAGTATAAACTGTAAATGCATCTGTTTTTTTCTTGACATAAGTAAATATCTCTAAGCTGCTGTTTTGATATGGTTTGTTCTTTTCTAGCAGGAAGGCCACTGTGAAATTAAATGAAGTATAGGGATGATTTACCAGTCCGTATTTTTTCCACAAATCTCTGTTTACGGGATGTACTAGAGGTGCGTTCATTGGGACATATACTTTTAACATTGTGTTTTGACACATGATACGAGTGAATAATCCATCTTATGAACATTTTACTCTCCATGAAAGTTCTAATACTCTAATACTGGGCTCAACCATGGAATATTGTACCAGGCAAATTCTCACAGGAAACTTTTTTTTTTTTTTTGTGATTATTTTTTCTTTATTTTGGCAGATTAAAAAGACCCAAGTAAGGTCTTGGAGTGCTAAGGAAAACCGAAAAAGTAAGGAATGAAAACAATCTGTCTCTAGTGTTGCTAGAACCAGAAAAAAATGTTAGTTTCCTGGGCATAACAAGACTTATGTTCTTAGCACCGGATGGAATCTTATTTTTTGCTTATCAAAGCAAGCGATCCTCTGGAATGGCTAGCCATCTTTACTTACTCTGGAAAAGCGCCTCTTTGCGCCAGCCTGGCGTGGTCTGCCCATCGGAATCCTGGGTGTGGGTGAGCAGGCTTATGGTTTACAGTGGTACTCTCTACTTCATCCGTCACGGGTGGGAAAAGACTGGTACAATATTCTGAGTGGAAAACGCAGCAGGTGTAAAACTGTATAAATCTCTAATAAAACCATCTTCCTCATTATCTTCAACACAGCCCCATTGTGACAGTTTTTCTTTTTAAAAAAATGAAATTTTCATGGGTTGTGCATATGACCACCTCTCCTGGATAGAATCCCTCTCTCCAATCCAATAGAAGTGTAGAAAAAGGCTCTTATCATAAGTATTAATGATTTAAATTACACAATAAAAAATGGCAGGGCATGCTTAACAATTCACAATCTCCACATATAATTCTGTCCCACCCACCCACTACAGTATTCCATTTTAGCTGGCCCTGGGTCGTGTCTGTGGGAGGATTTCTGTGGCCATCTGCACTCACCATCAAACATCCACTGCAAATGTGTAAGACCTACGTGGCACACAACAATATATAAGTAAGTGAGAAAAGCTGCCCACACACAACTCCAGTAACCTGTACGCAAGAAAGGACTGGTTACTGTGCTACTATTGTCTCCATATTCCTTCCTCTACTAACCCAATGCCCTGGCTACAGGGTTGCACCCTGCAACAGTAATCCGGGTGAGACCAACAGGCAGGGCCAATAACAGAAACATAAGGCTGAACACACAGGAAAATAATACATACACAAAACACCATACACATGCCAAAACACTAAAAGTGGGCTAAAGCTAAAGGTGGATGGTCGCAGCTTTCGTTTACCCTGAGTTCTCGCCCTTTCTTGCTCCAGCCTGCAAGGCAGTAGCGTACTAAGCTTGCAACCAGACGAAATTCCGCCCACTCACACTACTGCTGGTTTACTTCCCTTAATGAGGTAACGGAAGACTGGGTTTTTTTTTTTTGTAGAATCTTCACAATACTTAATGGCTCCAATATACTATATGGCTGAAATTTAACACAACACCATACACAGGACACTGTGTGTCTGCTGCTTTAAATAAACAGGTAAAAACAGGCTAACAAAAAGACTTACTAAACATTTAACTAGTTAAACATAAATCAAAATAACCTCATATCTATAATAGAATAGAAGAAGTAGAAGCATAATTGGATGAAGAAGAAGACCGCTGCTGAAGTGAGCCTGCACAACTGAAATGTTCACCCGGGGTTCAGCCAGCTCACGTCCTGTTTAGTTCCTCTCCGGAAATCTCCAGGCGATTTATTACAGAAGCCCTGAAGAGTCTCCCAGCACCTCTAGGGGATGGGGGGGGGGGGGGGGGGGGAATAAAAAAAAATGGTAAAAAAATTAAAGAAAAAATCCCAGAGAGCTTGTGGTTTTATAAATGAATAACCCCCAAAAATTTAAAAAAAGATTGGAATAGAGGGG
>JAOYSI010023364.1:0-33972 GCA_025775065.1 Hiodon alosoides | reverse complement strand
CCCCCCCCCCCCCCCCCCCCCCCCCCCCCCCCCCCCCCCCCCCCCCCCCCCCCCCCCCCCCCCCCCCCCCACAAAAGCCCAACCGCTGGTTTTCGCCAGCGTTAGCTAGTTAAATAATTTTAAAGGAAGCATACGTTACCCAAATAGCTATCTTCATACGCACCAAGTCCCACGTTAAGATCTAAATACACTAACATATTTCTTAAATGTAAAATGTTCAATAATTACGGGATAAAGACATTCGTAAAAATGTAAAAATAACAATTCTAACTCCAACTTTATCAGTTAATAACAAATTGTAAAAAGTCATTACGCAATGTACTAGCCTGCCAAATTATACAGCAAGCTAGCTTGCTAATATCACAAGGGAAAACACCAAGTGCCAATTCAAATTTATAGAGCTGGAAATATGATTATATTTCAGATTCAGAATAACAGATCAGTTGCATGTCTGGCCAGATTTTCCCTTTTGAAAGCATATTTTTAACTAGCAAGCTGGCTAGCTTAGTTAGCGGTTTAGCCCGGGTGCTCGTGAAGCTGAATTATAAAAATCTGCTTACAAAGGGGTGGGGAACCAGACATAAGAAAGAAAGCATCAAGTACAAAAATACGAAAATGTAAATAAAATATTAGCCAAAATGTAAAAGTCATAGCAAGTTAACTGACTACAAAGCAAAAGAGTTTTCAGAAACGTCAGAAAATGACACAGACAAACACACCTCCTCCCACTAAACGCGCAAATTAATTTTCTTCTCATCCCACTAAAATGGTAAAGCGGGAGAAAATACTCTGACGTATTTTCCCCGCCTCTCTATACTAACTATCATATAAACATGCAATAATTTAAAACACTAAAATATGCACTGTACGTTGTACAACGGGCACTCATAATATGCCTAGACACCGAAATGAGAGCTTATGTAGCTAATTCACACTTACAGTCGCTCCTCTCCGCTCTCTGCGGCGGCCATTTTTTTATTTAAATAAATAAATACAATTTCACTACACATCTTTTGTGGATAGCCCCCCCTCCTAACGCACACCATCCCCATTCGAAAGCAGTCGCGCGAGATTTCAAACACGTACTCAACAGAAAAGCGCTTTGGACTCCCGCGAGAACTGTACAACTGAACTGCGAAATCAAAATAATTTCATCCGAAAGGATCCCCGGAATTCCCCGCCTACAACTGTAAAATGTATAACCGCCAGTTGGCTGAGAAGGATGTCATTGCATTTCTTCGTACTACCATTGGTTACTTAACACACATGGTCTTTCAAACTTCACCAGTTTCTTGTAAACTGAAGAAAGGCCGTCTGGTAAAATTGCCAAATTAGGAGTTAATGTTTTTTTCTCTCCATAAACGCTTTCGGCTATGGTTGGTTGAGGAAGGTCACATTTGGCTTCTGAGCCAATCGATGCAAGTGCGTCGGATGTTTCCTAATATCGTAGGCTAAATAATTTAATCAATTTTAAAAATCTTTTGAATTCTGAATTATTTAAGTGTATTGATATCAGCAAACTTAACTTAACTCGTGCATTGTATAACCGAAGTGCTTAGGCAGGGGAGGTTTCAACAGGGAAGTACTCATAGGTCACTTTAGTACGCCTTGTGGGACAGTGATCGTTCATCGCTCATGAGACTCAAATTTTTATTTGAAAAATTGCCATTTAAAAACTTAATGACTTCCAATTTTATTAAAAATTACATTTACTAGAAATAACCGTCTCTGTTTTTTCATTTAAGGCAACACGTGTTAACTGATCAGATTTGCAGCAGAAATTACATACGCTGCAATATTTACAAGACAGAAGCATCCAGTACAGTTGCATATATTCAACATTGTTTCCTCATGAAAATAGTTAATTGAGAAAAAAAAAAAAAACACATTAGTTAATGACAAAAATTAGTTGATGAAACCATTAGTTTTCAAATGCACGCTAATGTGACATTCAATATTAGAAGTTAAATAACTGGCTAAAGACTTGTATTTTAGCTGTCTAAATTGTTTTAGAAATTGTCTACCAATGGTAGAAATGGCCAAAGTGTGGCATTGTAGCCATATATAAATAGGTGTCTTCTTAGCAAATAGCATTTCTTATGTTGCATTTTATCAGTAATGTGTTGTGTATATTTGATCCGTTTTATGACATATAACTGGTCAGCATAGCTACCAAAGTAACTAAATATCCCATCTCTATATACACTGTAGAGTATCAGCCATACATTTTAGCTTGGGCAGAAAAGCTAATCATCGTGTTACTAGCTATTTTTTTTATTTTTGCTTCCTTTTGACTTCAACTATTTAGTCTATTAATGCCTGTTTTGTATTTATACAGTAAAAACCACACTTCAATGACCATCTCTAAAATGCCAGCACCCACTG
The DNA here is from genome assembly GCA_025775065.1 of Hiodon alosoides. Classification (NCBI taxonomy): domain Eukaryota; kingdom Metazoa; phylum Chordata; class Actinopteri; order Hiodontiformes; family Hiodontidae; genus Hiodon; species Hiodon alosoides. The sequence continues at coordinate 31,587 of JAOYSI010023364.1, read as the reverse complement.
TCAAACAATTAATCTGAAAATTAAAGAGGGACTTTTTTCTGTTTTTGCAGGTACTAAACAAACAATTTCAGGTTACTATCTAATGCTACATCCACAGTCAGGTGAAACCTGAATCCCCACGTCATAGCCACCAGCCTCTGTAAATGGGGTTCTTTATTTGACAATTCGCTGCCAGGCTTGATGAAAATGAGTCAAGATGGAAAATGTGCAGAGGCAGAGAAAATAAACCAAGGCCAGAACGGATACGGAGGTCTAAGCCATTAACACTTGCTGAGACAATAACGGTTTGTTGACCTAGGCAATAAAAAATTGGCAAAATTTATTTGAAACTGTGGCACCAATGTGATCATTTGTGAAGGATATGACTACACTAGTGTCGTTTTTTACACAGATGTATGGAGTGAAGTACCACATTTAATCCAGAAGGAAGCGCCAAAGGCCTAAATTAATATTTGGAAATAACTGCACAAAACTCATATATGCTCTGCAAAAATAAAAATAAATCGAAATAAACTCTTTGATGATTAGTGCTTTAGTTTATGCATTATTCTGGGTAATATCTCTAAAAATATATGTATATATCAAGTAATTTGGTCCATCTGATAAGAAAGTAGGATTGGTCACATTATGAATATACTAAGTACTCATTGTATTATACCATTGCCATTTCTGAAGTTACTAAAAAAAGTTTACAGTCTCTCTACAGTTTGGTTTATTTCTTAACCTTAACCTTCATCCATGCCCTTCTTCTGGTGTTAACAGGACAACTTTGTTGTTTTTTTGTACTTGACTTGCTTCAACAGGTTAGAAATATAGATTCCCATTAATATTTTGAACGCCCCATCTGCCATCATGTATTACTTTGAAATGACACCGGTGCAGTATGCCTAGGGTTCCCCGCAGTCCCCCCAGATAAACCCGCTGCCGTAGTCGGCTGAGTTTTTGCAAATTAAGTCACTTAGATTTAAGGACAAGATCGCCGTGTTAATGCGTTGCTTTGAACACTTTTGACTTGACAGTCAAAAGTGGCCTGTTTCTTTGATAGCTCTCAGCGCTTACTTGCAACACTTGGCAGTAAATAAAACCCATGATGGGCAATTTTATTTTATTTATTCGTTGTAGGCCTACATAAGGGAAATGCTAGGTAAATCAGTAAAATAACGGCTGGTATCACGTAGTCTTTGTGTGCATTGTCAGGGTGAACAAAGAATGTACTTAAGTAATCTAGGAAGAAGGTGTAAATTACTTGCACACACTCACACACAACTCCAAATGAAACAGAAATATAATAAAGATAAATGCTAGTCTACTGCATTATATGCAAATATTGCAGATTTCAGTTATAAAATGTGGTCCTTCATCTGGAATACAATAACAATTTTATACTTTATTAATTAATTATTTAAAATATGATTGTGTTATGTGTGTGATGAAGTGTTATTAGTCCATTATGGGAAAAAAACAATAATGGAATAAATAAATAACCGATTTAGAAATGGGTTTAGGCTGGTTAATTGCAAAAATTTGGATCCATTTGACTTCCCGTCCTCGTAAAATTCGCTTTAAAACTGGGTTAAAATATAAACGCGACCAAACTGCTCACCTTTAAACCAATTATTGCAACAGCCAATCAGAATTTTGTGCGCGAAGTTTGACCTCAGGATTAACTTTCCCCTATTGCTTTGTTCCAAGATAACATATTTTGCTGCTAACGTAAGTGTTCGTACGACATCGTACAAAATGTAATGAACATTATAAGTTGTAGCAAATTTGCATCAATCAAATGGTTTCTAATTGAGTAACACTTGTCATAATAAAGGGACATTACGCGTTTCCAAGCAAATGTGCAAAATAAAAGTTAGTGTTACTGCGATTTGTTAGTCCGTTTTTTAAAATATATATATTTTGAATGCCTTGAATACTAGACAAATCCCTTTAATTACGACATTGCCATTGTTTTTTACGATTCTCTCCGCATATACGTTGCGATGACTCCTTAGTCATTTATTTTTTGTTTCCTTCTTCAGTATATTTTAATAAGCTTCTGATACTTTTTTCTACGATTGTCCTTAGCGGTTTCAACCGAGAATGTGGACTAGCTCTCTGGTCTGCGCTGTTAGCCTCTGCTGGCTATTCCGTTGCTCCCTTCAAGGTAAAGATAATGTTGCGGAGCAAGGTCGGGCTGAACTTCAAAGGGTACAAAGCTTCGCATCTCAGCCGCTCTATGGCGAATGTTGGGCACGCGCCCTGGAGAAGATCCACACGAGCTGCAAGGAGTTCACCGAAGAGACACAAAGCAGAATAGCCCTGGCATTTACACATTGTCATCTACGCAGGTTGAAGCTTTGTTAACTTCCTACAGCTCTTGTAATTCCTGAAAATTTTATCCACATTTACAATGTTGACACGTGCAGTCTGGTGCTCTTTGCTTAAAGCTAATTATTTCGTATATCAATTTCATGGGTCAATATGTTTGAATGACCTTTTTAATGACCACATACGCAACTTAATTAGTGGGTATCTCAATCCAGGTCAGGGCGCTTGTTCCCGAAGTGTACAGACAACAGCGACGTGTTGGAGTGCACTCAAGAAATGGACCCTGTTGCCTTCAATGCCTACACAGAGTTTTTCACTCATGCCCACAGTATCTGCCACTATCTGGAGAGTGAGCACTGGCAGCAGCGAACAGAAGGCACCATTCAAAGGTGAAGGGAAAAGAAATACCTGAGGCACCTTTTTCAGATTTTCTTTACTTCAAATTATTAATTGCCAACTCTGCCAGTGCATCTGGGTGGGTTGTTATGAATCCTGCCACCACACATGGGGAGGTTGAGGATTCAAAAATGCAAATTACAGCTCATAGCGGTGGAAATTTACCCTCAAGCGAGCACCTTAACGACTGAGCCACTTTAAAGGCCAGGAACAGGGCATGCATTCCGCTCAAACCTTAATTGCTAAATCACTAGAGATTACCAAGTGCCCCTGAGCTGATGTGCTGTTTGGTCCTAAACCTAGAAGGCCTATTGTTTGAAGGCCTCCATCCATATGAGATGGATCAGACAGCTTTTCTACATTATGAGCGACATGGTCATTTAATCCCCCACGCAGGCTGACGGAGAGCTCTGCTGGAGTTGCTGAACAGCTGGCCTCTACTCATCGTATGGCGGAGGACCTGGCAGAAGCTCAAAGTGCAGCCCTCAAGTCTCAGGAGACCATTCTGCGCAATGGGGAAGAGCTCAAGCTCACCCTGCTTGACTCAACTCAAGGTGAGGCTTCCGTGCTCGGTAAATCGTTTTATAGGGGCACATCTATCTGATCTTCCACATGTCTCTGATATTTTTGCTCCTGCTTTCCTTCCTTCCTTCCTTCCTTCCTTCCTTCCTGTTTATCTGTTTGTTTCCTAGGGGTGAAAGAGTTGTTTTCAGAGATCCAGGACTCGGCACGGGAACAACACTTGGTGTTCTCCGAGATCTTCAACCGCGTGGCCTTTCTGCAAGAGTTCATTATGTCTGAGTCGCATACAGTAGGCTCTCTGCTCTACAACAGCCTGGGGCTGTGTGCAGCCTTCCTACTGACTTCCACAAAACGCACGTCTGGAGCCAGGTGATCTACATAAGTGATTCTGGACATTCACCAGGAGTGCTATGTTGCATTCCTCCACCCTTTTTGTCGATTTAATTTAACATTTAAGTAATGTGCTTGTCTCTTAAGTAATCAGCACAGGCCGATTTAATGACAAAATATCCAAATACTTGTTTAGAAGATCAATGGGAATCATTTAATCAATGGGAATCATTATTTACTAGGCTAGTTCTTTTTGGACTTGTGGCTGTAAATGTCTACTTGGAAAGGATGATCTGCAAGACTGTGCTGGACTCTTCAGAACCTGGATACCAGCAGTTGGTGAGTATCTTGGATTTTAACTGTTGCACAACTACATCACCTAAGATAAGTGGTAACTGGAAGTACTTTATCATAAATGTGAGAACGAAGTACCAGTGAATAGGCAACATTGGTGTAAATTCAAAAGGTTGTTGGCCATGCTCCTGTGACTCACTTGGGCTGACTAATTAAAAGTGCTAGCACCGACCATTGGTGTATTCTTGACCAGGAACGAATCGACATGCTGGTGAGACTGATCAGGCGATCCATGGTTCTGTTGGGACTGCTGATTCTGGCGTACGTTGCAGTGCGGTTTCGGGATGTGAGCCTCGAGAGCATGAAGGTGCTGACTCAGCTGAAGGAGACCCAGTCTAACCTTCAGCGGACTCTGCAGCAAGCCGGTGAGGTTGCACTTTCTAGACCCATCCCGCTACTTATCACGAGTAACCTGGCAATGTTGCCTGCTTTACAGCTAACTAACGTTTCGTCGCAGTAGCCAATCGGCATCGGTTTGTCTTGTCCGTCCAGAGTTTCTCGCCAGGTCTGTGGAAGGGTTGCGCGTGGTAAAGAGGGAAGCGGAGTGTTTGAGGACGGAGCGATGGGGGAGAAGGTCGGAAGTCCGAGCAGAGGACGTAATGATGGTGCACGAGCTGTCAGCTGTTCTGCCTGTCACTCCTACCCACCACGCACCCTCTCAATCAGAGGAACTTACCCTGTGTGACCCACAAGACTGTAATTTTCTTTTTTTTTTTTTAAATATATTTAAAGTTTTTAACTTAATGGTTAATTCAAGTCTTTAAGTGATCTGTAGTTTAAATCTGGGTAATGAATATGTTTTCCTATTGTGGCAATTGTTTCCAGTGAAGTTTAACATATGGAAATGTTATTTAGTTATAAATGTTTGTAAATGATGAGTTGACAAATGGCTGGCTAATGTACCACAGCTTGGGTTCCTGAAAGCTTGGCCATGGAAATCACCAAAAGGCGTGGTCGGCTCCGCTCTTCAGGACCTCAACATAGGCTCACCTCTGCCCTTGTCTGCAGTGTCCTGGTAGATGACCATCAGGTGGGTGTACAGACTGACGTGTGGACTCGTAGGCACAAGGGAAACCATGGCGATGATTTTTTTTCAAAAGGACCACCATGAATATCCGATATGTTCACCCTACAAAATAAAAATGGGTCAAAAGCTATCCCTCTCACTAATGCTGATGCGGCAGATAGGCTTTTGTATTCCCTTTGCGTAGTGGTAGGAGTTTTTGGTGGGAATAGTGTGTCGTTTTCTGTTGCTTTGTTCATACAAATCTCTGTGCCGTGCTCTGCAGCCAAGGTACAACCTGCGGAACAGGAGGACCCTGCCGGGCCATGCGGCGGACAGAGAGATGCTGTGAGTTGCTGGTGTTTGTCTGAAGGTTAGCGTTTATGGAGAGACAACCCTGGAGAGTCCCGGCCCAACACAGCACAGATTCCGCCTCCCTTACGAACAGTTGGATGGCCTGAGCACTATCGTTTGGCAAAACTCAAGGAATTCAACAGTGGCCTTTTCTGCTTGGATAGCTGAAGGTTTTTAGTCAATTTTGTGTCTAATGTGTGAAAGTACTAGACTATTTCCAGTATAATTTGGATACCATTTTCTATTGATTTCATCTTGCACTTACTGAAGGAACAATTGAAGGAACTCATTTTAGAATGGTTTTTAGATATTTATTTTCCATAATTGGAGAAGTTTTGGCATAATGTGACTGATTTATGGGGTAAAAATGAAAATTTTAATTTTTACTCTCATTCTAAGCAGATTTGTCATAAATGAACTCCGCATTTAATAACCTGCATATTTATTTGAAAGATACACATGTGGATTTGTGCTGTATATTATTTTAAATGGATTGTCTTGGCTTTTTCCCTCTGCTTTGCGACAGCGTTTTTATCTGTTTCATCTAAATAAATACTCCCTTGTAAAGTTTTACAACAGTCTGGGTTTGTATGCCTAGCAGTGTGCAACCACTTGCTGCAAAATGGAGACATTGCATCATTCAGACCATTCAGTAGTTTAAAAAAAGTAAGGAAATAAAAGTTAATCATGATGACTTCTACTGAAAAATTCTTCCAGATTTTAAAAAGTTCCACTCCACATATCTGCCCCCTGCTGGCAGTTTTCCAGAACCACAGTCTTAAGTTCATCAACGATTAAAATGGAAACAATTTCATTTTTAATAATAAACCATGTATTCACCTACCCAGTTACAAATTTGCACTCATTTCCATACTTAATAAACAGATTGTCCAGATTGTATAGATCTGGGATGTTATCGTGCATTTTTGTGATGTCAGAAAGGGTGTGTTGAATTAAATGTTTTCAAACAATTCTCAAAAAGCCAAAATTTGAATGTGTTGGCACTAATCTGAGCAATGCTTCAAGGTTAAAACATTGAACAATAGCAAGTCTAGGAATCAGATGGAGGAAATAAGGAATCATTTAAGTAGCATTAATAATTGACCATTTAAACACACGAAGAAACCCTTATGGTAAATCACCAAAATAAATTAATATGTTGAACCTGAAAACTCTCAAGATGTGACTATCATAGTGTCATCTTACCAAATATCTTACCATGTGTTTGAGCCAATGGCAAAATATACCAGGAGTTAAGTTGGGGGGGGGTTTGCCTCTTATTTGCACCACAGTTGCAAATTATTTTTCACTTAGTCATACTAAATTCTTAGGTAGATATCAGTTTTATAATTATTCAAATAGTAAAAGGCGGAAAAAAAAGTTTGCAATCCCAGCATCAGTTATGGATACTGCGCTGAAGTCGGTAGTGCTTTGTGGCCTTGCTTGTGCCTTAACTCACATCAGTTATGGATACTGCGCTGAAGTCGGTAGTGCTTTGTGGCCTTGCTTGTGCCTTAACTCATTTAACATATGACACAGAGATAGTTCTGCACTGACAGCTAACTTACAAGAGTCCTGTTCATTTAGGGGGTTAGAAATAATTTTGTCGACTCCCCACCCTCAGCAGCAATCAGCTTATTTTATACTACCACTCATGGAATCTGGTTTTCACTTTATTAGAGATATGATCCGAATTCAAACCTCTCTAGAGTATAAGGCCCAGCCTGTACTCAGCCATTTGAGAGTCCACTGGTCTTCATTTTCTTAGAACCATAGCCTCACCAGATGTTTTACCAATGTCTCTATCCCCGTTGTTGTCCTTTGATTCCGCTTCATCCAGAAGTCCACCTTCCAACCCCCATTCAAGGTGAATCACTCCTCTGCGTTTGCCCTGAGACAGAGATTCAGAAGCTCCTAAGAATGACTGGATCGCTCAGCTCTCACTGAACAAAAGAAATGCTGACTCATAGGAGGCCAAGGGTTTCTACCAGTACAATTTGACTGGAATGCTGTGTCATTAAAACATACATGCACCTTCAGGGATAGAAGAAACACCTTCTTTGTCTCACCTTCTGTCTGACCTCCATGAAGAACATGACTAAATAACAAATAAATGGTCAAATACATTTTGGATTGTCTTCAAGATATTTGGTGGACAATTGCATTTTTGGACACGGGCATATTTTTAAGTTTGTATGGATTTATCTGTAAATTCTGTACTGTGGTGTGATTTTGGACAGCATTACAATTTAAATACATCTGATAAAATGCCATCAATGATTCAATATAGTATACAGCAATGTTGATAACTGGGGTAAGGAATGTTGCCTCCTGAAGCATGCGCATCAGTAACATTGGCACCGTGGTTTTCATGTTCTTTAAAGCATCTGTCAGAGGGGAGATTTGTCAAAGAAAAGCAGCAGGAGCTCAATACAGTTAATGAGGCTGATGTTAAATGTTAGATAATCAATGAGTTGATCAGTATTTTTCCTACCGTTACATAGGGGGAAGGGCCAGCAGGCAGTCATGTGCTTCCTTAAAAATCATTGTATAGTACGTAGTACATGATGACCTCCCACTAGTCTGGCAGTATCAAGACTATGCCCGATATCAAAATTCAGGTACACCTTTTGAATCGCAGACACACACATTTCTGCAGACTGCACATTCTTTTCTCTCCAATTTATAATCGTCAGTTATATATTTAGTCTTTCCTACCATCCGACACCCCATCAACCATATGGTAACGAATAGTCTGCGGGAGGTTCCTCAAATACACCAGTTTCCCAGTTGATTGTATTCAGCACACTGCTAGCCACGTAGCCCTGCACAGAAACTATTCAGCACAGGCATGTCTACAGATCCTGTAAGTCAACAATGGTTGCTGTTAGCTAGTAGCTAAAGACCAAACTCCCTGCAAGGCTCCACCATGCACCAAATCCCAGTCACGGCAAATTACGTGATCCAGATTAAACCCGCAGACCTTAATCATCGGAGTCGGAGCTTTGGCAAATACCTTTACTGACTACGCCACTCAGGAGCCTCATTTCTGCCTGCTTCTTCATTTAAATGTAGGCTCCTGTTGACAAATTCAGTGTTGCATAAACAGACCTGCAATGTTATTTCTAATGGAGACAGTGTTTCCTGCTGCTTTAGACACACACTGTTATTTTTATAAACAGCCTACCGGCGAGCCATTTTCTGTTCCTTGGATGTCTCAACACTAATACCTTTTGTCCATGTCCCACGGACAAAGCCTCTCCCAGTGGTGAAACGTCAAATGCAGGCAATTTGCTTCTATGTTCAGAGCATGGTTGGCTGAACGGCCAGCTGGACTAGATCCACTGGACGACTGTCTCAGCCCCTGGAATATAGAACTCTAATCTGGCTCAGTTTGATGAATGTCCTTCTGGTCTGAAAGGACTAATTTTGGTGGAGGCTTGACCAAATCCTAGTTGAAAGCATCGGTGTGACAGACAGCTTCGCCTGTCGATAATGTTTGACCCTGATTGATTGAACGATTCTCTACTGAGTACTTACATTGGAGGGTAGTGAGATTAATTAAATCAGCCTATTAAATCAGTTTGATTGAAAAAAAAATAGAGGTGTCATAACGTGTATAAGCCATGATTACCAGTCACTTCTTTATCATGATTACCAGTCACTTTATATATAATCATCTAAATAAATAAGACTATCAAGCATAAAATATCCTTCTGACAAATGGGCTTCCAGTATTTGCAGCTGGTAGAATCTAGAGTGACTTGACCTGCACTGACTCAAACAGAATGTAAACACTTACAGGAAATTCCAGCAAATCGGACCAGTTGATTGGTCTGTCTTCCATATTAAGACATCTTTTAAAAATTAATTTGGCGTTTCATTAGAAAGTTGCTCTTGTATTCAAAAAGCTCTCAACAAATATTAAAGGTAGTTCACAAAACAATTTTAAAATATTATATAAAATTAATAACGCATAACCTGTAAAGTGCCAGAGCACTCATAGGCTGTACATCTGGTGTCTGTAACCTTCTGGGTACAGTTCTCCAGTTATGTTTTTCCATCAATGTTATGCTTATAATGTTTTTTTTAGCTATAGAAAACTGCACCACACACAGTCATGCTGTCGACGTCCGTCCAGTATTCAGGCAGGCAGTGTATTCCGTTGAAAAAGTAGTTAGAAAGTTTACATTTCATTTTTTATTAAAATTTGATTTGAGTGATAATGTTACAACGAGGGGTACGAAAAAAGTCCAGCAGCCTAAATAAATAAGACAGGGTTTAATAAACACTTAAAATAGTGAAATTGTTGTTGTTTTTTTGGACTACCAGGTTAAAATAGATCGGGTTTCTGACATTTCCACTTGAACGTTGGTATGTCTTTCTCTCCCCCTAACCCGCCCCCGCAGCAAGCCGCAATCCCTACTCTAAAATCTTTCAGTTAGAATCTTTGAAAATATTTACAATCGATAGCAGTAAATATTAGTAATGACATGCCAACATGTTGAACCGTAAGTTCAGACGGGGGCAGCTGCAGACCATTTTTGTGAGGGAAGTAGGAAGCTTCTCAAAGTTTTTCAAAGAATCAAATTGCACGCACAAACCCGTTGGAAAAAAAACTCCAAATGAGAAACAGACTTTGGGCGAAAGAGATGGCGGAGGAGGGGGTTGAGACTCGGTTTCGGATGTCGACAGACTAAGGCAAACAGGAGCAGAGAAAAGCAGAGCCGAGGGGAGGGGGAGTTAAGTTTTAACACACTCAGGAATTGCAGTTTGACGGTGTCGTCAAAAGTTTCACACAAAGAATGGATAAGCATTCGCAGGATAACCGAGGCGGGCTCATACGAAACGGCACTGAGACGAAGAAAATAATAACGTGAGAAATTAAATTAAATTAAGAGGGATAAAGAACTATATTCAAAAACAAACTTTCAAATTTACAATTCGATGGATTTTAATGTCTGACTTGGATTTGGACAGAAGAAGCTGAGTTTGCATATTTTTGGGTACCGTTCTGGAGAGGAAATAGGGGGAAACGAAGCCAGGTTGAAATCCGAAAACTATAGGCGAAGGCTACATATTTTACACCCGTCCTGTTTTAAATGTGGAATGTTGTATTTCCGTCAGCCTTGGACTGGTAGCGCGAATTTAAAACATTAGAATAACCGCACTATAAAACGGGTTATTTTGAGACAGTCCTTGGAATGAGGAATTCAAGTTGGAGTTTTTTAACGACTTTTAATGAGTCCTCTTCCGCCGCCTTTTATTTTCTTGATAATTTGTTACATTTTAGAGATCATTCTGAAGACAAGCCATTGACAGGAACCAAAAGGCAATTTTATGGTTTTGTGTTTTCTTTGTTGAAACATAGGCCTATTATTAATATTATTTTGAATTGAAACTATACTAATTTTAGGTACTTATGAAAGGGAGTTAATGCGGCGTTGTTTGGAGTCGCATCTACCCCAGTAGATAGCATATATAGTTGGAAAGCGTATAGCCTATTTTGTAATTTTCCTTCTAAAACGGAGTACAAACTGTTTTCTCTTGCCATAGTGACCCGATAACATTTTACCGTTATTTGATGGCGTTTTACACATTTCTTGTCGATTTTGATGGCATTATTAGTCGTGGGGTACAGCTAATTTGTATACTGGCCGGACAGTGCTGTCTGGTTGGAACTTGCAACCCAGAACGGGACGACGACGCCAATATAGTGGCTAAAACTGGGACAGGCAGCTTGAGCGGGCGCCTGATAGACCACGTTGAACATAAGATTTTGGTGACATTTATGAGTGAACCCGGAGTCTAATCTAATCACTTTTTCATAAAAGTATATACACGTGTGACTGAATGTAGTTATGCAGCTGAACCGACCAAAAAGCGCTTCAATCAGCCTCACTCCTCCACTGTTACGCTCAGAGAAACAGAATTCCTTCTCCAGCCAGTTCAAAACAATGCGGTTCTCCTACCACATCGGCAGCAGCATGCCCAGTCCTCAACCGCCACTGCGCAGGATAGGTGAGTCTTTCTTTTATATTGACAATGTCGGGAACTTTGTATAGATATTATCCATTTACGATGTACTGTTGGATACTTGCTTATTCATTCATGTTAGTGTTTGGTTTGAAATGCTTCCCGATAAACGACCAGCCTACCTCAGGACAAAATAAAATACAGTCCATTACCTGACCTCGCTGCAGTATGCACAACCGAGAGCGAGTCAAAATATTTCAAAATATCTGGATTTTTGTAAATATCTCTGTCTGGGATTGCGTATAAGGACATGTGTGCACTGGGAATGCGAAACGAGGGCATTCGTGATTTTTCTTGATAAAATGTTTGACCTTAACGTTAATTGTTCATAAATACTACGGAGACCAGAAACTGAAATTATTGGCCAAAAGGATATGCGCGTTTAAAAATCTGAGTACCATCGACAAACCTGCAATGATTAATGCGGGCGCTTTCTTAATAAATTCGGGTCTGCGTCGTCCGCTTCTGCTCCTCTCTTGATTGGGGTACGTCACTAGTATTAAATCACCCTGACTTGTCCCTTTCTTACGCCCCTGACAATCACTTTGATATTTTCTCGTCAATATTTCTGATCTGTTTCTCCAGTGAGCAAAATTATGTTAAGTTTTGCATTTTTTCGCCTCCATGCATACAAGTTGGCGTGGTCCGCGAGATCCGAGATCTTTAAAGCATGACTGGTAAAGAACCAGAGATGCTGATCCCTTGAGATAAGCTCTCAGCCAAATTGACTACCGAACCTGGACTTTAATCACATTAAGTAAAACACATTTACAATGTATTCTACTAACGGATAATGTTAATGTATACGGTATACTGAATTATGGTTTTCCAAAGCCTACATTAAACTTGTATACTTCTTACCTTCGATTATTTATAAATATTAATTAACTGAACTGACATCGGATAGGACTTGCTGGGTGGTGGATTACAACATTTTCTGCTTTTGTGGTTTCTTTGTCAATATAGTGTAGGCTAGAATCCAGAGTGCTATAGGTTAAATGGGTAATTTAATGATAATAACGCTTCAGATAGACGCCTGGAGTTTTGGGACAAAATATAGGTAAAAATGTGAACAGGGCCAAAAGTTAGTAATAGACCAAATAAACCACCAGCCTTGTAGTTCAGGAGTTAAAATACAGGAGAACATGTACCATGGTTGTTTTTGTGGATTTAATAACACGTGCTAACATAAACCCGGAGTTGGAATCAGTTATTCACGCTCAACTTGGCTTTTTCCTCTGAGAAATTAATTCAGTTAAAGTTCAGACTGGCAGTTTTATTCTTAAAAATCAGGAAAACAGGAAATGGCAGAAGTGGTTCTGAACTCTATGCTAATCAATTCTGACCACAGGTATCCTCAAGCGTCCTCTGTGGCTTCTAACCCTTTACGGTCAAATATGAGATTTAATGTAGTTATGCAACTATAAATTACATCAAAAGACTAACAGTAGCGGGTGACCCAGACTAAGAAAAGGGACTAAAACCAACCCATAGTCAGTTTTGTCAGGTCAGTTCTTCATTCCACCATTTGTTTTGTTTTGGTCAAACACACCACATCATTGAATTGCAGTTAGGAGTTGACCCCAAACCCTGACTGTGTTCCCGAAGACACAATGAATGCTGACTGACTGTTACTTGTTTATTTATATCAACCCCATCCACACACACACACACACACACACACACACACACACACAAAGGTATTTTGTATTTTATTTAAAGAGTCTGAAGGGCCGGAAACTGATTAAAAACCTGTTAAAGCTGAAGTAGGTGTAAGTGGGGTAAATTTATGCTTATTTTTTATTCAGTAGATGGGTAGGCTACAAATGGAAGATGATTGGATTGTAGTAAAAAGATGATGAAAACTGAAGGAGAAAGGCACACAATGGAAGGTTATGATATGGAGACGGAGCTCTGAATTGAGATAAACGTGGAAGTCGAGCAAATGTAATTACAGCCTCACACACTTTTAACGCCGTGCCCGTGCATCCGTGGCCCTGAATACACACTGATAAGTCACCAGCATACAGCCGGAAAAAACGGTATGCTACTGGTCATGTAGCACTTGTGTGTCAGGTATGGGTGGCCTTGAATCTGTGTTTGTGTTCAAGTGCACGCTGGAGTGTTTCTGTGTGCGTAACTTCTTCCCGCTTACCCGAGCGGTAAAGCGTGAAATCCAATTAAACACGGTGGATAGGGAGACCATGCTAAAGTACTTAATCGATGGATATGCTAATGTTCCCGCTGGCTGCCCAGTGCTTTCTGCGGTTCATCGTTCAAATCACTGCAGGCCCACCAGAGAGGTCTGCGTTCATCTTGTGCTCCCGTTGTAGGATTATCAGGTAATCAAGCTCGGTGGAAAATAAAATGACTGCCATCCCTTTTGTGTGTTTGGCAGTTGACACCACATCAGAGAGGCTAAGGAGCTGTGGAAGGATAGGCATATAAAAACAAAACCCGTACTGGATAACATATATTGGCGCCTTACGCTTTTTAATGTTTATTTAGTTGCAGGTAAATACACTCTGAGGCATACACCTGGATGAAAGCAGGCTAACAAATAGCCCACTTGCTCAGGCGGTTGCTGAGCCTGGGCGCAGAGCTCTGACCATTATTCCAGGCTGCAGTTGATTGGGCCGAGGGCGCTGCTCACTTTCTGCAGGCTGAGTTCTCCACTACGGAAGTTCAGTCCGACTTACAACACTGCACACCGCGAAGGGAAAGACCAGGCCACCTGAGTCTTAAATCGGTCACATGTCGCTTTGACATTTCTGATGAGGAAACGGGATTCGTGACCACATATAGGGTCACTTTATGCAAAGTCTGTTGAGAAACAAAACCCATAATGTACCAATTTGATACATCACTATGAACGTTGTCATAACTTTGTACTTTCCTTAAACAGAAAACATATTACTGAAGCTAGTAAACAGAGCACTAATTTAGAATGAAAAAAAGATTTGCCTTTGAACCTTTTTCCCCTCCATGATGAATGTGAATGTATGTTATACTGTAAACCAAATGTTTGCATTCCCATCCGATTTCACATTGTGCCTACCATCGGTTAAGGCCCAGCACACACTGAGAATTAAATGAATTCGTGAATTAGAGGATTCTCCCAAGAGATGTAGTTGCTTGATTTTAACATTATGGGAAGTTAATATATCCCTTAAAAAATGATTATGGAGATGTGGAGATGTTCTGTTCCACACAACAAGGTTGTCCTCTCCTCATAGAGTTATTCCAGAGTTTTTGCTAAATGAGTGTGTATAGCAGCAATCCTGGTCCAAGTCTCCCGTCTAGCGTCACATGAGCAAAGAGGTGATTTGACCTGTTTGTTGTCACCTGTTTGACCTGTTACTTGACTTATAAACTGTCAGTTATTGGCATTAAATACTATATTAAGGTGGGCCTTTAAGACACGTGGACTTAAGTATCGCTGAACTACAAAAACAGCATTACGTCACGCCGGTCCGTTTTTGATGTCAACTTTCTGTAATGATTTAATCCGATTAATTCCCTTATACCAAACAGGAGCAGAAATGAAGGGGTTTTAGTTTTCTGAGCACTGCAAGGATGAGCACTAAATTAGCCACACATGCTTTAAATTTGAGCTGGTTAAAAGCATTTCATGACATTTGCGTCCCTTTGATTGTTTGCAAGTAGGTCTGGAGTGAAATGTGGAAAAGGAGCTTTTACAATCTGAGTGTGAAGTCGGTCTGGATTGAAATGTGGAAAATTAGCTTTTACACTCTGAGTGTGAAGTAGGTCTGTGGTGAAATGTTGAAAACGAGCTGATAGACTCTGAGTGTGAAGTGGACCCGCTGGTGTCAGGCTGGAAATGTGGAGAGTCAATAGCTTGTTGTGTAGATCCTCCCCTATTTGCTTATCGTCTGTCATAGAAGCACCACCCACGTAGGATGACCTTTGACCTTTTCTGCAAACATGTTACTAAAAATTTCAGCCCCAGCGTGGCCCATGCTGCCTCCACAGGGCTGCCCTGAATCACTGAGTCTCTGCTGGTCTCCAGACCTGTAGTACTGTCTGACCAAATCTCACTCATTGTACTGCATAAAACCAAAATTTCAAAACTGTTATTTAATGATAGAGATGTTATTTCAGAATGCCACATGAATAATGTATGAAATTTGCATATTTTAACATTTAACTGATTGGCGTCATTATAAAATATCAGAATTGGAAGCAGTGGCATTTTTGTAAGTTTGTCCAAAGGACAGTGTTAGCACTGAATAATATTTGATTATTGTTTATACTTGAAAGGGTGTCATAAAGATTTTCGTCATTTGTTTCTGTCTATAACTAGATTGCATGTCCGTATTTTCTCTTGGGGTTCCTCCATTTGTTAAACTGCGCAATTTAAACCTTTTCTGAGTTAGGCATAAGTCAGTCCTGCTCAAAAACACTGATATTATGCTCGGAACAGCCAGCACCACCACCGACCCTAGCACGCAACTAATATTTTGTGGGTCTACCATGCTTTTCTTGTTAGAATTTTGTTTAGAATTTTATCAGAATTTTGTCATATCCATTAGCTTGAGATCTGAGTATGGCTATCTGTATCGATAGTGCTCTTTAGTGATCATAGTGAGTCAAAGGATTAGTGAGTCAAAGCCTCAGTGCGACAAATTCCAAAGACGACACGGCTTTAAATCTCTAAATCTGGGCCCAACGGCCCACCAGCTCCAGCTCCAGCAGCGACTGGGTTCCCGCAAGAGGTCCAATAAATGCACTCGCCGTTCCCCAGCTTGGGTTATCGTCTGTGTAAGCCAGCGTTATGTGTTATGGTTCATGTCAAACAGGGGGAAAGGAGAAGGAAACTGTGATCCTCAGCTGCCTCCAGCTGGGAAAACCTGTGGTGACCCAATATGCAATGCGATGGACGTATAAGCTGTTTAGTCAGATTCTCACACCATGTCCGGATGAATTTGAGTTTTGGCTGCTTTTCCAGCCACAACTCACAGTTTATCTTGGTTTTTGGTATATATGCTGATATGTAATAATCGAACACTTTACTGTAGAAAACTTGAATTTAGATCTGAAGGCATTTAACAAATTTGGACTAAAGCAAATCTTTATGTAAAAAATGTGTGAATGAACCCTTAGCATACATAGTTTTGTCGTTAGCTAGCGCAAAGTTATTCTTTCGTTCACTGTCTGGCTCATGTTGTCTCTTTGGCAGTGTCAGTGGCAGTCGGGAACGTTAAAACAGTTGCTGTATATCACTGTCACTGTGAGAGATATGCTGACCTCACCCCTTGGAACAATGGAAACAGAGCTATGCCTTTAACTCGGCACACATACCCTTTAAGAAGTTTATAAACGCCCCCATACTCCTATAAAGGCCATCTGGTAGAGAGATTAGATTACACAAAAGTGTCCGTTTTCATATTATTGGTGGATGTGGCTGCTTATGACAGAAAATCTGTTTGTGCATCTGTGTGCATCTTATATTGTAAGTCATGCATTTTGATCCCGGTTTCCGGTAAAAAGCAACGTCAATTTTCTACAATAAATTCAATTCACATTTATTCAATTTCAACAACAAAAAAAATCACCCAACGTCCTAATGACTGCTGGTTTTAGCTCAATTAATCGATGGCGTTTTTTTACTGGAGATAGAAAAGAGACCTCGATCACCGAAAAGGCTTCTCTTGACAGGTCATAGAAACAGTTATTTATCTCCACATCAAATAGTAATCATTTGTTGTCGCACCCACTCTAAAATCATATGGGGACACTGTATCTCCCTTAAAACGCAAGTTATTCGCCAACTGAAAACCTGTTTATTGGACAAAAGGGTAAATCCACTACTAATTCGAGTAACAACAAGGCTAGTGTGTGGTTATAGTTTCTTGAGCTCCTTACACTTCATACACAAATTATGCTTCAATAAGCAATGTTGATTTTCCAAATGTTTATGTGAAAATTTCTGGCAATCTAGGGTTAACCTTAATAAGTTCTGTTTTCCCCTGGGAAATTCCTGACAGTAATGTGCAGTGGAGACAACTTTGTGTAAATGCTTTTGCACCTTTCATCATCTCAGGTCGTCTCCCAGTTTTGGTGAGGATCGACTTTTCTGAAGTATTACCCACTAATTAGCACCGTGGTTTGGTGTTCAGGGAAATTTCAGGGGCCTTATTAACAAAAGCATATTCCGCCTAATTAAACAGAAGCCACTTCAGCATGCAATTTTATAACTGCAACCAATAATCCCTCTGCCAAAACAAGTTCCTTTGAGATCTGTTAATTACATAAAGTTAAACATGTATTAAAGATTAAAGTCTAAACTAAGACTTTTTAGTTCTAAACTAAAAGCCAGTTTAAATGTTTGTTTCAAAAATAAGTCAAAGGCAGTGTTATATCCCAGATCAGGTGCCGGTTTTAAATTTGTTTATATTTGTTTACTTCAATCATCTTTAACATTCGTAAACTCAGCCTTCAATGTGTTCTTAGTAGCCATCATGGAGTATGTCAAATCCTGCCCAATGGAACAGTTGTTACTATAGCTACCCGGTCTAATGAGGCTTGTTCAGTGGTCAGAGACCCTTTTCTGTTCTAAAATCAAAACAAACATCACTGCAATGCACAAAGACTTCTTGTCATTAGGAAAGTCAACTAACTAATTTTATGTTTACTCTTGAAAATCAAATTCTAAATTTGATAAATATAACTCATTCCTTTTTCTACAGATAGACAAAAGTAATTTTTTCCTTTCTACATAGAAATTCAGCCTTACAAGTAAATTCTGCTTTAGCTAAAATGGAGTCAGACTGCAAATGTTATTATAAAGACTATATAGAATCAGATGCACTTATAGATGTGCTGTCGCTCGACGGGCCGAAGGCGATGGACGGCCCGAAGGCGATGGCGGCCCGAAGGCGATTAGATCGTAGGAGACCAATCTCGCACATCTTCAGCCTCCCTGATGCATTAGCAGATTTGTGGCATTAAATTAATGGGCAATTCCAAATTAGTGGTAGTTTCTGCAGTGGCGGTGCAGAATATAGCTCCAGGAGAATGCATCCCATACCCAGGAAAGATACTCAAATCGTATGATAAATAGCCACAGAAAAGGGAAACGTATATCGTTCCTAACCAGCTCCGATATGCAGTAAGCCTTTATGGCTTCATATTCGGGGAGTAGTGCTTATCCTTTGTTTTACCCAACACCAATAATGAGTGGTTTATTTTTTCCCCCACTCCCTGATACTTTTAATGTAATTTACTGTACTGACCTTAATGCCGCACCACATGATTTACCAGAGGCGTCAGTCAATGGTTACTGCAGGGAAATGTGATCTGTGCTCAAGGTTGATCAAAAGGCTCACTGTGGGACAGCACAATGGGCCTACATCAAATGATAAAACCCAAACAAACCCCAAGCGCAAAAATTAGAGCAGTGCAGTGAGGCTTAAACGTAAGAACCCGTGTTGAATGACATGGAGAGTGTGTGTGTGTGTGTGTTTTGTACGCTGTGGGACTTTATAAGCACAGAGGATGGCGAGCGAGCGTGCTATCAGTGATGGGGGGAGGAGTGAGAGCACTATAGCTGTGGGTAAAAATAGTAGCTTGTCTGGTGTGTGTGGCAGACAGAGCAGCCCCCTCACGTTCATCCACTAACTTTGTCATTGCCTCTGCTGCCCCTTTTCCTCGGGATTCTAGTCTTGTGACTGCATCGCTAGCCAGTGAAAGGGGGCTTAGCCTTCTTTTTGGCTTGCTCCAAGGATGGCCTGGGAGGAATGTTGCTGCCTGAGTCCCGTCAAAATTGTTTGATAGCAGTCCTGTAGGCCGACCAGTCACTTAGACCAGTCATCTTAGGAAAACTATATTTATCACTGGTTGAATTAATAAGTGCTTACCACGCTGCTTAGAGTAAGAATTTTGTTCAATTTTTTCCTTGATTGTAACTTGTGATAGTTTTTGATTTGTAGTATTCTTAGCTACACTTGTTGATGTACCTTCGTCTGGCACTTAACAATAGGCCATTGTAGGTCTGTATCTAAGACCACACTCGAGCCCCGATGTGCGTCACTTTGGATCAGAGCCTCTGCTAAATGACTCAAAGGTAAATGTAGAAGGTGATGATGATGATGATGACGGAAGTGGAAGGAGACAGACAGCACTCACGTCCTTCTCTTCCACTTCGGGAACGCTCTCGCCGTGCTTTCTCCGCTCGCCTTGATTGGATTAACTTCAATTCAATAAAGCGCAATTGAGGTTGCTTTGCGGTTGTTGTCCACGACGGCAAATTACCTCCAAAAAGAAGGCATTGTGAAGAAATGGTATGCCTTTGTATAATGTCACACCATGTGCTCATTAAAGTCAGCGTTGCTTCCTAGTATACAGCATGGTCCAGGGCTCAGTGAGTGGGTACTTTTCACTGTATCACGTGACCCTTACCCTGCATTCACACTAAACAGAGGGGAGAGAATCAATTGGATAATTGTGTATAGTTTCTGGGCCTCCGCGAATATTAGTCTTTGTGTAAAGGATCAGTTATTATTGCAATTCATTTTGAGTCAATGGAAATTAGACTGTTGTCGCTTGCCCATTAAACTAGTTTAGACCTTGTGAGAGCCTGATAGCTTTCATGTGTTTCCTACGCATAAAGGCTGGAGAACGCCGTATCTGTGCATTATCTATGCTAATCTGCACTGACAATAAACATGCAACAGTGAGATGTCCAATGCCTTGTGGAGGCTTGAAGAAAAATAAGGCTGGGGGAAAGCTTGTGTGACACAGACCGCTGTGCTATTATCCCCAGTCCTGCTGTTTTTCTCTACAGTGGCATTGGTGCAGCGCCTGGAAAAAGAGCGGCTTGGTGAGCGTGTCCCTGTGTGTGTGTGTGTGTGCGTGTGTGCATGTGTGTGCGTGTGCCCGTGTGCACGCTGGTGCCTGGGCCTAGGAGCGTTTGCAAGTGTGCGTATGTGCGACTGTAGGCACCGCGTGCGTGTGAATTTGGAAGTTGCTGGCTGCCCCCGCGCTCGACCCGTAACTCGCGGCGGAGAACGAGCGTGAGGGGTGCACGATTGACTGGTTGCAGCGCGCAGCAGCTGGGCTGCAGAAGGCGGGCGGAGAGCGGGGAAGGAGGGGTCGAATGGGAGTGTGTCACTGTGTCAGTGTGTGGGAATGCCATGCCGTGGGGAGCCGCAGACAACGTGGCAGGAGCGAGGGAGAGGGAGAGGGATAGACAGGCTTAATCCTTTCAGAAGGACAGGGAGGAAAAAGCTTAAGGCCATCACCAGAAATGAAGATCATTTTTAACACTTTTCGAGGCAGTCATTAAAACTCAAGGGGATTGGAAAATGTTGTTTCTTCCTGCTCTTGATCCACACTGCAGAATAGAAAGTACTTGGAGTAGATACCAAAACCAAAGTCAGCAATGTCTTTCTCCTACACATACAACACAGGACTTATTGTGTCTGATTTGATCTGGAATATGTATATTTAGTGACTCACGAATGTGCATTTTACAACTGTTAATAATGTAAAGTTAATTACATTAACTTACAAATTAATTACAAAGTTAATGTAAACTCAGAAGAAACCTTAGCCCAAAGCAACTTATGTTAATGCAGCTGCCGCTGGGCATTTCACTATTTGCATAGTATCTTTGCGCTTGTTTAAAAGTACATCACTCTGTGCTGAGACGTAATAGAGGGCTCAAGTCAAACTGGACACAGCGGTGAATATTCCCTTTTTAATAACAGTGCTGCAGTCTAACGCCTCGCTCAGTGATGCATGGTCTTGGCGCCACGCTCGTCACGCTTTTATCAGCTAGCGATCTGGACACATAGTCAGACCTGCAGGCTAATTCTGCTCCGTCCGACGGCTGCATTGGCCATCAGTAGCTTATATAACCACTGTCCTTACATAGTCTAAGGAAGCGACGATGACGCAATACTTCTATCAACAGTACAAAAACCAGCAATAATAGTGACATTAGTACTATTATTATTATTATTATTATTATTATTGTTATTATTATTATTATTATTAATAATATTATTATTTTTATTATTCTGACGATGTGTCTTCACTTGCATTACTCAGCAGTTTATGTCTCCAGCCTATGGAGAACCTGTCGGTCTGCCACACGTCCCTGTTGCAGTAGATTGCTCTTGGAGCTTAGAGTTTTTCTTGCTCTCAACACAATGCAGTAAAGCAGAATGTTTCTATTATGTTGGAAATTGAAGTGGAAGCGACATTTGTCCTTGGGCATTCAAAGCCTGTAAATAAAATAGAAAAAGGGTTTACAGAATTACAGAGTTTGATTTTATTTGCAGTTTATGATGTAGGAACTCCCTGTAACAACACTTACGTATGCGATAGAGACTCTGATGTAACATTGTTTAATGAGCAACTGGCGGATCTTTCACCTCATTCGGAAGCATGTGAAATTAAAAAACCTGCGAAGGCCTGAAACTGGGATTTCACCTGATCTCACTGGGAGGAGTGACGTTTGTTTGACAGTGATGTTTGTTCATTGACAAATGGAAAACAGAAGTAGGATTAGGCCCAGCTATTAAAGGCTCTGAAGCTGAAAACCCCAAACTCGCAAACACAGAAAATCAGATAAAGACCATTTTATTGTGATGGTTAATTATTGTGATCGCTTTAGATGTTTAGTAAATAACGTCACTCGTCAATCGTTTTGTTATTCTGTAAAAGACAAAATGAGTGAAGAGCAGTGGAGGATGAAAATGCGAAACTCGCAAAAACAGAAGAACAGATAAGGACCTTTATTGTGATGCTTAATTATTGTGATCAATTTTGATGTGTTTCAAAAATATAATAATCATTCTGTAAATAAAAGGAAAAACTCTCAGCCTCAGTTTACTTGCCTTTTTCAGTCCTGTCCACCAAATAAACATGTACCACATAAGGGACACTGTGTTAAGCACTGTAAAGACCATCACTGTCTCTCTTTCTGTCTCCCACTTTCGTGCAATGTTTGTTCATTCATTCACAGAGGTAGATACAGATACTTACTGGCAGAGAGCCTAATTTCCATAGTTCAGATCCAAATGTTTTTGTAGTCAAAGCACCAAGCTAAAAGTGTCTCATGCACTGTCCTGTCCGGCCTGGTGCAGCCCTTTCATGAATGTCTCTGTCGACAGCTGGAGTTCTCTCTCGCTGCGTGCGCTGTCACCCTACTGGTGCTTAAGACAGCTGAGAAGAGGATCCCGTCCCCTGAAGGGTTTTGGCTCTCCTGGCCTGCTGAAACGTTGTAATTACTGGACCGGCTTATTACTGAAATGTAATTTTAAGGAGCTCTTTCGTGCTTAGATGGAAATGAAAAGCTGACAGTCGATGATGTCAGCATTGATGTCTTTGGGTTAATCTAGAATGGTTAGAAATAGTCGTGCATCGATGTAAACAATGCAATTAAAAATCATATTGTGTCTCACAGTCCCAGTGAGTTACAGCAGGTTAATGCTAAAGCAAGAACTTAAATAAGGAGATGCTAAGAGAGAACTTTTTGCAGCTTCACCAATCTTAACAGTAGTGCAGGAATGAAGCTTGAAAACAGAATGAAGGTTCAATGCCTCAGTTGGCATTTTATATAACTTAACAGTCAACACAAGTTGACACATTAGATAATTTGCTTGCTAGCTAGGGCTAGTTAGCTGTTAATATTTAGAAACACATTAGGCAAATAACTAATATTTAACATTAGTACTGTCATTGGTAATAGGCGTGGACTTGCTTAATGTCACGTAATGTTACGTTTGCTAGCTAGCCTGCTAAATAGCTGTTCATATCTTGAGTTATAGCTCAAGTTTAGTCTGGGTTAATGTTAAGTCTGGGTTAGTTAGCCAATGTAAGCTAGCTAGCAATGATAGTTTAACTCTTGGTTTTTTAATGATCCAAAGTAATTTCCTTGTATGAGGTGTAGTCGTATTCAGAGTCTTACAAGCACAATTTGATTATATAGGCTGACAAAGGCAGAGGGAGGACACACTTACTGCAGTATTCATATTAATATGTAGTATTTATTGTATTGTTGTACATTTTTGTTTTGACATATACTTGTTATTTAAAGAGCATTATAGGAGATAGAAATGTTTGTAAGCAATAAGGAACAACTGTAAAAGCTGTTGAACTTACCGCGTTCAAATAGCATTATTGATTTTTCCGATTAATTATTTAGAGATACCATGTGTTTAATGCTCACGAGAAATAATCCCAAATACATGGTTTCACTTTCTAGTTAACATCAGCAATAGAATACACATTTTTACTATTGTTGTTGTTGTGTGTGTGTGTTGGGAAGGGGTGTATAAATGTAGAATTTATAGATCTGACCCCAGTTAACCTTCAGCGCATGCTGAATTGTCTGTAACAAAGGATCAGTGAACAGCTGAAAGGCCCAATCTCACTGCACATGTGACCAGGGCTAAGGGGATGTGTTTCAAGGTTATTTTGACTGGGTTTATTGGGTAGTGGTTACGGATGTCGGTGTGTCTAAGAAACAATCAGATGCTTCAATGTTTACTATAGAATTTTTCTAGCTGTGCTCATGCTCATTAACTATCTGCATTAATTTTGACCATGCACCTTTTTTTGGGTTTGCTTTATTTATTTGGTTTCTTTTTGTTGCTGTACATCAACAGCTCTAGAAAAGCATATTCACTGAGAAGGTACTGCCGAGGATCTGTCTCCGACTGTATCATATCTGAATGTGTGCCTCCATGCTGCTGGTGTTTTTTCAGCATTTGCTTTACTGAATCATTGTGTGCATTGGGTGTCTCCCTGAGTATGTGCGTTTGTTTGCATTAGCGGCAAAAACGGAGCTAGTGACAGTAGGCAGATGGCGTCGTCTCAGGGGAAATCAGGGGGTAAATCTCTCCATTTAGAGCCGGCAACCTGCGCCAGGGCTGGAGGGGGGAGCTGCTGAGCAGCCCCAGCATGGGTGACAAAACGAGCGAGAGCGGGGGGAGGATGGGGAAGTGTGCGCCATAGCGAAATGTACCGCTCCACAATGTCCACCGGGGATTGTACATTCAGCAGTATTACAATGATGATGCCTGAGTGCGGGTCATGTATCATGCTTGGCAACAGTGAGCAGAGGAGAAGTGTGCACCGTAGCACGTTTTTTTTATTGTAGTGGAGGAATTTACATGCCCTCGTTAATCTCCTTTGTAATTTCTTGTTTGAAGCTCAGCTATAGTTTAACCACAGTGTTAAGATGTGCATCGTGAAAATAAATCTGTATGTTATAAGCAGTATTTTTTTAGTCATATTTAGTTGTATTTTTCATACAGTATTGATTCATTATTATATTTCAATGTTACAATTAAACACATTCTATCCCTTAGGCAAGATTAAATGTGAAATAGAGATCAACAAGTAAATTGCAACTCACTACGTTGACATGTGTCTTATTCATAGCAAAAAGGATGAAAGTGTTTAATTTAGCTCCTGCGACCTGCAGAAAACAACATTGGAAAGTTTCCTTGTGCTTTTATCCTGCTTGTTGTACAGGTAATGCGCAACGGTATCTGAGCTGCCTGCATACGCACCAGCTATATTCTTCTCTCACCAAATGGGTGCCGCTGAATAGTGATGATTACTGTTGGTTCGTCTGCTAGGTCTCGGATTAATTCACAAACTGGTAGCCATAGGAGGCAGTGTTTCTCTGAACGTGGTAGGCATTAAGGCTCCAGGATAATGGTAGGAATACTTCCTTTTAAAATCAGTGGCTTTTTAGATTGTATGTTAAACTGTGGCCCTCAATTTAGGGGGTAACCTACGCTTCATACAGGAAACATATTAAGTGTTAGGAAGATAGTCCCTTTTCACCAGGCACAGAATTGTGTGTTTCTTGTATTAAGTGCAACACATTGGTTGCAGTTCACACAGGTTTTGTTATTTATCTTGGAAATATTAACACTTCCCAAAAGATCCCACATCCTCCCAATTAATAATTCGAGTTTTTAAATTGGCTGGAGACCGATTAAAAAAACAGTTGCAAAATTATTTAGGAATGCTTCCCATCTGTTTGTCCCTGAGATGAAAAATTTAAACGTTAAACCCATTTAGTTTAAACTTTGCTTGAGATTAAATCATATAATCCCCTCCCTCCGGTAGAGGTTTTTTTTTTTTACTGTGTTGTGCCTGTATTATGAATATACATAACCATATTGCCAATTACAATATGTGTGTGAATTTAAGCCTATGTGCCTGAACTCTAGAAAACAAAATATTGTATTATCTCCTCCTGTGAAGTGGAGTTATCTGATTTACAGTCATTTAAAAAAATATATATATTTCATATTTATATATGTCTCCTTGCATTATGGCTGTTTAAGTGGGAACATATAATTTAATCTTAATATGCCAATTACAACGCAGCCTATTAATACAGTTGTGTCCTTACATCTTTTGTACACCGGCAACGGTGGACCAAAATGATTGCCTTTAATTTGTTGTCAAGGAAACTGAAATAGAAAGGGGAGGGGGTACGTGTTGGGATGAGAAAACGAGTGAGGCAAAAACGGAAAGGAGAGTGTGGAACGAACGGGGGGGTTGGTGTCATATTGTATGAGATTCCCCATCTAAAACTAGACAGCCATGGTTACACGATTTGGACAGCTTGGCAATCAAAAAGTGGCGCGGGGGGGCCACCTTAGAATAATATTTTTAACCAATAATTATAAATCATTATAAGATAGTAACGTTATGTACCGGTAACGGAATGTTTTTCTTTGGATATTTGGGTCGTAATTCAGAGGCAAAATCGAGTATTTTACGACGGAAAAAAACCGCCTATTGCTATCAAAGTCATCCCTGCTTTTGACCTAGTGAGGATGCTGTCAGCTCGACCGGCTCTTTGATGAGCGCAATTCCTCTCTCCAGCAAGCTTTCGCCTGTTAAACCAAGCAATATATATATTTTTTGTTTCTTCACGGTGACCGACTGACGGGGTTGCTTTTAATAATATATATTAGTATTGGCTAAATCTTATTTCGTCCGTTGAGCGATTGGGGGATTTTGTCTCCCGTTCGGTTTTTTAATGACTGGTTTCGTGTTTTGCTGCGCGATGTACATGGATAAAACCAGTGTGCTCCGGGGTAAGACCATTAGCTACATAGCTAACGCTTACATATTGCAGTTATGAATGCATCATTTTCGAGAAAATCGTTTTGTGTGAATATCACATTTTAACAACAGCTGCATATGTGTAATTGCTGAAAATGGTATGTTTATGCAATGCGTCGGAAACGTGTTAGAGATCATGGAAACGCTATAGTTTGCATGTGCATCATATGTGCTTATAGTGGAGGTGATTATTGGGTGAGCCCCCATTTACAACACTTCACATGATGACAGCATATATAGACTAATCGCTGGAAATAAAAAATATGCTTAAATAGTCATTGAAATTTACGCCTTGACGGCATTGATTTTAAAAACAATGTGTTACGTTTATATGCCTGGATAAATTAAATTTTGGTGTACTGTCCCTCTGATATTATAATTATTATTATTATTATGCTGAATTAAATGTCTTTCCATGTAATATACAAACTAACATGGCTACACGTAGTTACATGGCTGTCAGTACAGAAACCCTTATCACAGAAGGCATGCAACAGAGAATGCTGGGTTACTGTAGATGATTCTGGTCCAGGCGAAACAAGAACCAGGCTCTGTTTTTTGTTATTTGTGTTGACCGTGTTAGAGGGATCTGGTTGTATGTTGTATGTGCTTCGGTCTGTTCGGCTGATCTAGTTTTGTGCCTGCATTGTTAGGCGGACGTTTATTGGTCTAATCACGTTGCACCATGGTCACTGACACTAGCTCAGGTGTGTGCAGAATCTTTATGATGGGTACCGTTGGAATTTAATATATGTTTATGGTCTAAATGTTTTTGGCTTTGAATGACCAATGAGATGCTTCAGGGAGAGCTCTACTTGGTTGCAATGTGTGTGTGTTGGACTCATGTAGGCTTGTTTAGGTTCGCTTAGCTGCCAAGTGTATATAAATGCTGTTACGTGTCTCGGAACAGATTACATGTGCTGTGATATGTGAGCTCAGAAGTACCAATGGATGCCTGTGTCAAAATTAAATTTTACGTTTTCATCTTTTAAGATGTAAACTTTAATTATAATATATAAACAGCTGTCATCAGTATCTTATCTATCCACAGAAAAGAAGAGTAAAAAGATGGAAATGTTTGTTACTTAAGGCTAATTTAAGTCGTGACGACAGAAAAATAAATTGTCAACACACTATTTTCACAGTCAAAATTTCAGTCTTTCGAATATTAACAGTTGTTAACCCTTTGCATGCCATACATAATAATGTCAATGTTGCTGTTTATTGTCATTGATCATGTCCTGACTGGATATCATTTTAGGAAGGCAGATTGAGAAAAATTTTGGCGCACACAGAAAGCCAGCCTTAATCACCCCAGCACTTTGTAATACGCAGGTCATCGCTGGTCTGAGTTTAATGTAGTCAAATGGGTGTTTGATGATGAACAAAATGAAGCCAAGTAGTTTCTGACATTAACTTCACAGTAAACTTCCGTACCAAATATAGGCGTAAGCAGCACAACTGATGGCAAGAATTTTTAAGCAATGAAAAAAGGCATTAGTTGCCCTTGCTCAAAGTGTTTAGCATTCAGGGGTAGTGTTAACATCATTCTGTTGCTATACTTATGTCAGCTAACAAAATGAATGCAAAGAGTGAACCTGTTTTGTAGCAACCTATCCAAGCAGTGCTAATTTTCAAGGTTTGAATTTTTATTCCGTTCAAAGAATACTGCACAGGTGCACCTGTTGCGTAGTTTATAAACAAGTGATCACAAACATTTCAAAGACTGCCAGACTCAAACAATTTTAGTAGTTTGCATTGCTTTAAATAAAGGCTTATTTTCAGATTACTTTGAGGATAAAGAAATCCTTAACTTGTGAGCCGACAGCCAGCACTGCTGCTACTGCGTATCTAGCCTACTGTCTTTATTATTATTATATTATTTTATTAAATATTATATTATATGTAATAAATACTATTTTATCGTATGTTATGGCTTTTTTGTAGTAGATTTACTGTGTATAAAGCCAGCCACACAGTCTGGATGTCTGACTTATTGTGTATGTGGTGTATTATTGGCTGTGGATATAAATATGTTACCATTGTGTGCTTTCTATGCACGTTTTATAAAACTCAGTTTGCGTACCTGGTGGTCCAGGCCAATAGAATTGAGTAACTAATTGCTAACATTTCTATTTCGATTGTGTAACATGCATGATCTGGTGTGTTGGAAGTCGTTTGACTTGATGTGTGCAAATGTGTTATGTATGTCTGGTACCGCTAACCCCCTCTATTTACCACCCACTTTCAGCACCTGTTTGTAGGAGCTGACTGCCATGTCTTGTAATTCTGCGTGATGTTCTGGTTCACGCTTCGGACTCTGGTTCTAGAGGTTCTCTGGACATTTCAGCTTGGAAAGTCTTTTCAGAAATCAGCAAATCAGTTAGTTTAAATTCACAAGGTGTAGACCACACTCAGCACAAAATGTAATCTGAATGGTTTATTGATCCAAAAGTGGACGGTATCATTGGCATGAAAGCATCCAGCAAAGTAGAGACACTGATGTTTGGCCGGTCATGGGCTTGGTACCTCAGGAAGCCCTACCAGGTGAAGATTTGCTGGGTAAACAAGCAGAGACCAGTGAAGTGCAATTAAGGAAAATCCAGTAACTATTTAATTGTGGAGGTAACTTGTAAAAGGCCAAAGGTTTATTTGGAAAATCTGAGAGCTGCTAGACTTTAACGGACCGTACCATCATTTTAACTTTCCAGGACCCCTTAGCCCACGCACCACCCTCCCAGCACTCCGGTTTGTGACCCACCTGGGTTGGACTGGTCAAACTTGCTTCCTGTTTCCCATTATCTTTAACCTCTGGCTCCTGCTCAGAGTGGCACTGTGTACATTGGTGACATGGAGTAGTGTTCTTGATGAGGTCCGTTTTCCTTTAGCAGGTATTTCCTCCAGTTGAGTATCCTTCTCTAAAGGTAATGTGTAACTAAAGCAATAAAAACTAACTAGGTTAATGGTTGGTTCCACGGTTATAATTCCATTAATTAAAATTTGTATTATTAAGTAAATACAGGAATTGTGGTAAACAGTCGGGGAATGAGACCCAAGCCTAGCATTACCAGGGTCACTAAAGGCTCTGGACCTATTAAAGAGGTTGGACCTGTTAACGAGGTTGGTCCTATTAACGAGGTTGGACCTGTTAATGGGGTTGGTCCTATTAACGAGGTTGGACCTGTTAACGAGGTTGGACCTATTAAGTAAGCAGCTTGCATGCATATATTTGCTTAAGTATTTGCACTGGGACCAGCATGCTTACTATTGTGTATAACTTATTAAAAATTATTGTTTTTAATCAAAAGAAGAAGAATCAAAGTAGTGGCTTCTTCTGGGACAGCCAGACATCTATCCAAAGCTGGAATTAGTCAATTAGTCAAAATAATTTCGGCACCACACAGCCTGTCCAATGTTAAATAGACACAGAAGGCGCTTGCTTTGTTAGTTTTTTCCATTGTGCTCAGTTAAAAGCTGTTGCAAAATTGCTTTCCCATAAGGCGACTATAAGTGGTGACTGCACTGCAGACGCATTGGATCTGTGATTCTCTACAAATAAACTATGGCGTGCACGCGCTTGTCTGATATTTCTCAACGGTCGAAAACTTAACCTTGCCAATAAACACACTCTGATCTGGGTTACCCTCTCTGTCTGAACCAGGCCGAAAAAACCCACATTTCTAGGGATGTATATCAGTGGAAAGGAAATTTTATCCAGCTTGACTAGTTCCTCTATGACCTTGAGCCGCTAGCAAGGTTTGCACATGTGATAAATGGAAGGTGGTACTTAGTCCTGTAAGCACTCTTTCTGGAGGATACATTATGTGTCACAGTTATGCTATTTCTTTTAGGGGGTGACATTAACCTTCAAACCAGCCTCTACCTTGGCAGACACACGTACGCAGCTAACCAACCTACTTCCATAAGGGGAAAACAGCTGGTCATCTGAACCATCTATCGTTGTACTGATCTCTTTGTAGCACACTTTCTCAGCATGTGCACCTTGTCAGAGAGAGCAATAGAGATTTTGACAGTCGACATAAGGAGTTTTACTCCTTGCCACTATCCAGTTAGCCTGTAATAGTTTGTGCCAAAATGTGCCGCAACCTCAGCCTGCAGAAGCCTTTCACGTTGGTTAATTTATCAGTTGTAACCAGCCTGTTAAAAAGGGATATATGTCTGTTTTGCTTTCATGCTGCGGGCCTGTATAATTGTCCCGAATTTCCCCTCAGTCTGTATATACCTGTGGAGGATATAACTACACCCGTCTGGATATAATGTCTATGTGCAATTTGAGTGCGCCTTTTTATATGTTTTTTGCCAAAACATTTCCAAAAACATGTACAGCATGTTTGCGTATGCGTGTTCATCAGTATCCTCTCGTTTCTGTATACACTGTGTCTTAGTTCCGGTGTATGTATGTCTTTCTGTTTTTCTAAAACTTTCCCTTCTCTACTCAGTTCTGAGAAACTAATGGTCATACTTAGACTGACTGACTCATTTTCCCGATGTTTTTTGGCACATCAGCCTTTTTGTCATTGGCGTTAGCAGCTATTGCCATATCAGTTCTGTTCTAATGAAAGCTCTGAGGTTGGGGGCAGAAACAAATTACTGCCGTATTAGAGGTCAGTGAAGGCCAGTAAAATAGATCCAATCTGGTTGTTACATAAGTGTAGGAAAAAAACGGCAATTTTAAAAGTTCCGGCTGAAAATGTTGTCCTTTTGAAATGAAGAAATAATGTCAAGCTTGAATTTAAGTCATTTAAACCATTGACCAGCCTTGAAATGCCTCAAGCTAAATACGGATCTTTAGGCTGATTTTATGTATATAATAATCTTTTTCAGAAGTTCATTTGTTCATTTTGTTCCTTCTTTGTTCATTTTACTGCCTCATAGTATTACAGTTCTGTTGACTTTCTGTTTTTCACATTCCTATCGCACCCTAAAAATTTTATAGATGTTTAATTTTTTCCATATTAAATAGCAGAAATGGTCAGTCAGAAGCTAAGACTTGTTTTCAAGTAACTGAGGCATAAATGCTGCTAAATTTATTTTGTTGAGATAGCTTAGTCCAGTGCTAGGGGGGGGGGGGGGGGGGGGGGGGGGGGGGGGGGGGGGGGGGGGGGGGGGGGGGGGGGGGGGGGGGGGGG
>JAOYSI010023344.1:0-33977 GCA_025775065.1 Hiodon alosoides | reverse complement strand
AAAAATTACAGACCTCTACATGCTTTGTAAGTGGGAAAACCTGCAAAATCGGCAGTGTATCAAATACTTGTTCTCCCAACTGTATATACCAGCTGGATGGGAAAAACAGTGCTAGTAGTACCTCAAAAGTAATTGGAATCAA
Organism: Hiodon alosoides; assembly: GCA_025775065.1. Taxonomy (NCBI): domain Eukaryota; kingdom Metazoa; phylum Chordata; class Actinopteri; order Hiodontiformes; family Hiodontidae; genus Hiodon; species Hiodon alosoides. Next base: position 33,835 of record JAOYSI010023344.1, on the reverse strand, counting down.
ATAATAACTATTGACCATGCCAAAGGTTTTGAGTGAGGAAAAGAAGGGTTCAATTCTGGCTTTACTGGCAGAAGGATACAGTGAGCGTCAGGATGCTTCCATCCTTAAAATTTCAAAGACGGCAGTTCATAAAAACAAGGTCAAGCAGCAGACATTGGGGACTACAGAGCTACAGACCGACAAAGGGCGAAGACGACTCTCTACTGACCAGGATGACCGCCAACTCATTCGAATGTCACTCAATAACCGCAGGATGATATCAAGAATGGCAAACGGCAGCTGTGGTGAAGTGCATGGCGAGGACAGTTCAAAACAGGCTCCTAGGGGCAGGGCTGAATTTGTGCAAAGCTAGAAAAAATCCCTTCATCAATGAGAAGCAAAGAAGAGCCAGGCTGAGATTTGCAAAAGACCATAAGGATTGAACCGTAGAGGACTGGAGTATGGTCATCTTCTCTGATGAGTCCAATTTTTAGCTTTGCCCAGCACCTCATCATCTAATGGTTAGACGGAGACCTGGAGAGGCCTACAAGCCAGTGTCTCGTACCCACTGTGAAATTTGGTGGAGGATCAATGATGATCTGGGGGTGCTTCAGCAAGGCTGGAATCAGGCAGATTCGTCTTTGTGAAGGACGCATGAATCAAGCCACGTACAAGGTTATCTTGGAAGAAAACTTGGTTCCTTTTGCTCTGAGGTTCAACTCTGAGGATTGGTTTCTCCAGCAGGACAATGCTCCATGCCACACAGCCAGGTCAATCAAGGTGTGGATGGAGGACCACCAGATCAAGCCCCTTTCATGGCCAGCCCAATCTGCTGACCTGAACCCAATTTAAAACCTTTGGAATGTGACCAATGAAGTGGCATGAAGTCACCTAACAGCAATATGAAAGACGCATGAAAGCTGTGATTTAAAATCAGTGGTTATTTCACCAAATATTGATTTCTGAACTCTTCCTAAGTTAAAACATTATTATTGTGTTTTTTAAAAATGAATATGAAATTGTTTTCTTTGCATTATTGGAGGTCTGAAAACACTGCATCTTTTTTGTAATTTCGATCGGTTGTCATTTTATGCAAATAAATGCTCTAAATGACGATGTTTTTATTTGGAATTTGGAGAAATGTTGTCAGTAGTTTATAGAATAAAACAAAAATGTTAATTTTATTCATACACATACCTATAAATATTAAAACCAGAGAAACTGATAATTTTGTAGTGGTCTCTTAATTTTTTCCGGAGCTGTACATATAAACCTCAAAACGGCATGATGGTAGTTTTAAAGCAGACCAGTAGGTGGCCCCAGAGCATAACGGTTTTGTGTTGGCCCACAGTAATCAAATAATACACTCAACATCTTAAATACGTGCGCAAACATAATGGCAGCAAAGATTCGCAGTGTGTAATGATGCTTTTAAAATGATGTAAAGTCCTCTATTTTGCTCTATGTATATCAGGGGCCACCTCCCCGAACTGGGATTGCAAGTGAGGAGTTACGGCGACTTTAGTGTTGGTCATTCTAAATCATCAGCCATTAAGCATTCACGGCTCATAATGTGATATTGCCATAAAGTTCGCACTGACGCTTGGAGCGAGTTTTTAAATGATCTCTTATTTCTTATCTCGAGAAAGAGAAGGCCAATTAAGTAGACAGTAGCGAGCGGTTTAATTTAACCTACCCCAACTGCATCCTCACCTGATGACATTGTCTTAATTCATTCTAATGGGTTTATTAGACCCCCATCTGAAACGACTCCACTTGCTAAATATTATGCCAGTGTCTAAGTGTGAAAGCTCGCTGGAAGGGTTACATCACGCTAGATCTCTCACAGTAGCCGTCAGAAAATAATCAAATGCGGAAAAGAACATGAACAACGTCACTTGTGGTACATAACTCCTACACAATTGGCCAGTTTACATTCCACATAAAGAACGTTCGAAAAGGGGTTAGTTTCTTCAAAGAAAGTTTTATTTCTCTTCGACCAATTTTAATATGAAATCTACTTCAATACGCACTCTTCTGTTGACTGTAGTTAACTCAGATGTGATATAACCATATTAAAGAAAGTGATGGGGCAAAATGCCTTATTGTGCAAGCAATTGTGTTAGTGAAAGAAGTTAAGGATATTTTGAATATTGCAAATGCATTTGTTCCCATTCGTTGGTAAATTTGGAAGTCCAACAAAGTCACTTTGATGTCCCAATTTATTACGTTTCTAATCAGCGCTGACCCTACATTTGTACAGTTCTTAATGGATATTTTCAGCGGCGGTTTATTTATGAAAAGATTTGAAGGTTTCATTAAGCCGGAGCTGAAATGTTGTGTTGACAACCAGAAATTTTGGAACAGTTTCAACTTAAGTCGCACACGCTTGGGCGCGCAAACAGTCACACCCATCAATTGACTCATGTCACTTATTTAGACTGACATGAATCGCAGCTAATGTTTTTCCATCCCTTCCTGCCTCCCTCCCTTGCTTCTTTATGTTCCCTCTATTATTTCGCGGTTTTGTAGGCTGAGCGACTCAGTGACTTCAACCAATCAGGTACGATTCCGTTCCATGTAGGGAAAAAAGACGGGGGGGAAATCGTCCTTTTTTATATGGCCTGTTTTCACAAAGGTTTTGGACCGCGTTCACTGGCGCCTCTCTTTCCGAGGACCAAGAACGATAGAGCACGGAAAGGACGCGGGGCTGTCAAACGAGAGGTTCCTTAGCTGTGTGTGTGGATTTTACTGGCTAGTGTAGGGAAATAACAGTCGGCGCGAGACGTCAATGCTGCCGCTGCTGATCCGATGTTGGAAATCGCTGTCCATTGGCCGTGGTGCTGAAACAGACGCATCAATTCTTCCTCTGGTCTCGAGTCGTAAAAGTAAAGGGGGGGAGTCATTTATTGAATAAAACAAGCGAAAATTTACAAATAATTCTTTTTTTTTTTTAAACAGGAAAAAAGCGTATGAAAATTAGGAGAAATGCTAATTTAAATATAAATGCAAACCAAAAGGACCAAGTGAATGGACTTTTCTTTATTCTGAGTGTTAGCCTGCACCTGCCTGAAAACGCCGGGCTCCTCGCCGAACTCACCAAGAGATCATTTAGGTGGAGAGGAGAAACCACACTTTAATCCAGGAGGTATGTTGATGTTTTTTTTTCTCAAGTCAAATTTTTCAACTAACAGTTTCATTTATTTGAGTAAATAGTTTACCGTAACTGGGAGATTACAAATTACTAGTGGCTCCTGTAGCTTCGGAACAAATGTGCAATTAAAGGAGTTGGCGTGATCGACTGCGCAGCCCATCTACACTTTGTTGTTGGTTTCTGAGCATATAAACAAAGTGAGAGGTGTAGTTTTAGCGATATCTGAAAGTTTACGATGGTGGGGACTATTCAAAATGTATTAATGACTAAACTGTACCAAGACCGAAGTTATTGAAATCCTGCAGAATCTCAGTTTCTAAATAACTTATTTATATACGAATTTTTATCAGTCACAATTATTGTATTTTTTTACGTGTCAGATATATGTTTTTGTTTATAAGTTTATCCGAAGTGATGACATAAAATCGAATAAATCAAAGTCCACCACCACTGCAGCTCCGGTTTGCCGTTGCCAGGAGACATGCTTCTTTGGTTGACATCTCGGTCCGCTGTAACACAACCGCTGTTGTTTACGTTATTTCTATGCCTGCTGTCTCTCTATTAATCTAGGGAAGATGTACCTCTATCCTCGGGCAGCCTTGTACCTTGACTTATCTTGTCTTCCACTTCGAGGTAATTCATTTGTGGGGGCTGTATAGGAGCTATAAATCACTTGCGTCTATCCGCCTGATCACACAATCACACACGTACTTTTCACAAAAGCTCCGGATTTCTTTCCAAGTCTAGAATCGCAAACCGTTCATTGCTTCTCTCAAATTATTTATGAGACATTGGCCTTTCAGCCACTCCAAAACATCGCAGTCATTATTTCACGCAGTTTTCCTTTGAATATATACGGGCATTTAAATTGAACTTTATATTGTTGTCGAAATGCAACACGTTTTAATATAAATGCCTGTAAAAGTAAATTTTAATTATACATATTTAACAGCCTAAGAGATTTCTTTTTTTTAAAGGAAAATCAGCAATTTAATTGTTTTGGATGAAGATGAGTTATACCTGCACATACACTCTTATTTTGTACATACCTTCTTTTATTTGCAGATCCTTTGCGGAATCTGTGCATTTTTATGAACGGAATGGAATTTTGTCTTAAGATACCTTAAGGCACCTTAACGTCTACTCTCGTTAATTGGAATTGAATGTAGCACTTCTAATCTTTAAGCGACATAATTTGTTTTCTATCTGATTATAGATACAATCGGCCTTATTTTATGGACGCCTTATAATTGGAGGTGCATGCTTGCAGTTGGTTACTGTTAAGTCTTTATCTTTACCTTCAAACTGAAAGTCTTCCACAAGTAAAACGCATACAATGGCCCATGCTTTGAAGCACATATTTCTCCTTCTTTAATCGTCTTTTCTGCGCTCTGTCTTGGCCCAATTATAGTTACTTCCTTTCCTCTTATGTCTGCAGCAGGGCGAGGGGGAAAGAGGGAGTCGCGCGGTAAAGGTTTCTTGCTGTTTCCATGACAACTGAAGGAGCAAGCTCCTAAGGCTGTTACAATACACAGAACAAAAGTCAAACGTCGTTTATCCGTGAGTTAAATCTCTCGATACCGATAAATTCCTTCTCTCGAAGCCGGAGAAATAAATGAAAATGTCGTATTAATATCTATGTGTGTGTGTGTGTGTGTGTGTGTGTATATATATATATATATTATTATAAGCATGGGCCATTGTATACATATACATAGGCCTAATCGAGGTCACTGTAACAATGTAACACTGTAACACTGTAACAATTCCACTCGTTGCACAAGCCGCAGTTGCCCAGAAGTCTTTGTAACGAGATGCGCACCCCCCTATACACGCGGAGATATCATGTTGCAGTTAGAGGCTGTTAAAATCTAACTTCCCCACGAAAGGCAGTGTCTCAACTCGTATCAATTTAGAGGAAACGAGGTTAGCAGGCCATATAAAAGCACGATGGTCACATATTACGCTTTCTCTTCATATATCTACGTTATTACGATATCCTATGGGCAATAACACTTTTTGTAAAGGTAGCAGGTCTCTTAATGATTAGACAGCCAGAATGTTGCAACTTCAAATACAAGGCAGGAGCGAAACCGCTAGTGTATACTTAATCCGAATTACCATAGTAAACTTTTACATAAAATATAAAACATTTTAGCATTGTAAATTAGGTTTTCGACATTTTGTAAAGTATTTTTTTTAACATTGAAGGCTACACCCCAAACCTCTGCTAATTTGTGTCCTCACTAGACCGCTTCTTTGCCCAACATGGGGCAATGCTTTTGTCTATGTCGTCATATCTAGTCTGCTGCACTTTAGCGAAATCAAAATAAAGAAGTCATTTTTCCAGAAGTTGGCTATTTGTTCGCAGTTAAAACACTTGTTGCTTCCAAAACGTAGTCAATCAGATAAATTCTGCTCAATGAAATTTTGCAACCGAAACCTCATGAAAAGAAAATATTTATATTTAATATAATATAGAATATAATAGACAATATTTTTTCGCATCTACGTAACTAGGCGATGATAACTGAAAACATTAAATATTGACTAAGCTCGGTGGTGGCTATTATTTGTTATTATTTGTACTAATATGTTAATTTTAAGTCATGCAGTCCCAGCATCAGGTCGATCATGTTGTCATGGCAACATGAAATGAAGTATGAGGAATCTCAGCATGAAAGCTAGGGCGCGAGCTATGGGCACACCGGGTCTGTAAGTGAAAACCCAGGTCTTTTGTTGCCGCCAGTCGTTCTTTACTAATTTATTTATTGATAATCTAAACTGAACCATACGAGCACTGACACGCTTCATGCAGAGTTCGCCCTGTGCTTATTTGATTGCTCGAGAGACTGGAAACCCCTCACCTTTGAACGTACTATACAAATTCCTTCAGGGTCACTACGCACATTGTCCAACAATATCTGCTTTGGTAGGGAAAACAAAATGTAGCAAAGACACAAAGCCTGTACTGAAATCCTTTAGCCTGTACGGTAATACAAAACAGTTTGGGAGATGCATTTCCTCCGAGTAAAGGAAAAAACACTTGGATTGTTGTGTAATAGAGGTAAAATTATGATAATAAATCTAATTAAAATTGTAAAATTATAACAATTATTATGTTTTAGGTGCTACTGCTCTTGCTATTCAGTCTTAATATATCAGTATAACTTACTCTGGTTTACCATATGTAGCCTAGGTTTAAAAGATCTTACAAAAATATGGTTTGTCAGAATGCAGAGAAACCTAATGAATTCATATAATATTATCATCTTGCTTTGTGGTGGAGAAATTAAACATAGTATAACAGTAGTGTAAAGACGCTCTTTGTTATTTAATAGTGCTGGCATTGCATTATTTAAATAAATAAAAAAAGAAAGAAAAACGTTTGGGAAATCCGACTACAATGAAAAGCTGTCAAGTAAAGTTCTACACTCAGTATTTACGAGCTCGGTTTTAAACATTAGTGTGCTACAAAGGTACAGCGCTTAAACCTCCATACTCGCAGGTCATCCACTTCGCATTAACCTACACCAACTTTTTATGGTCTCGGTAATTTATCCTTACGTGACGTATTTTCCACCGTTCGTCAATGGAGTAGAATGTAAGAAAACCCACTCCCATTCCACTAATAACATTATATTCTCAAAAATAAACGAGCAAAGATTATATCGAACTTTCAATAGTCGTAGGTTTGCAATTATTAAAGTACAATAACGTTTTGCTCGGATTTTGTGGAGAACCCGGGTTAAATTCGAATTTGTTTATTTGTTGGTTTGATTGACAGCGAGGAGTAAATCAATTTCTTCAGTTGAGAAACATTGTCTCTGACAGTGAGCGTAAACCATACCTTGTGCTTAGTTTGTAGCTTCGCGAGTTCTGTCTTTGACCTCTGATGCTCTAGGGCAACATTCGGACCTGCATGAAAAAGACTTTTCGTAATAGGATAAATCATTCGGAGGTGCTGATCTCCACATTTTCAGTGCTAACTTGAATAGTTCTCCAAGAGACGCCACGATCAGCACCAGCTAGACCATTAGATAAAGACTATCTTGACAATCGCATACATCATTAATAGTCACTTAAAGTGAATACGGTCGAATAAGGCTATAATCGCCCCTTATTGCGTAGCCTATGTCGTAGTGATCCCTACCGCATAGCTCGTGTAGTGCGTAGCGATGCGCTTCTAACCGCAAACTTTGCTGTTTTAGATAACCTAATCGTGAACATTTATTGAGACAACCAGGGGAAACGTCTTTTTAGATACTGAAGTAACAACTGCAGAATATATAAACAAATACCCAATTTCATATATTTAATTGACTAAATTATTTCCCCAAAATGTATTTTAAATTACCCTGTTTTACAAACGGACATACTTTTTATTCCTTGTGAGCTTTAGAAGGTCTTAAAATCATCATCGGAAATTTTGGTGTGAAAACTTTTGGACAAAATATTATCTATGTCACAGAGCAGTTTAAGATAGTCATACACATGGTATGGCATAGGCCTACTGGTATTAATTAGAATATCATTAATAATAATTAGGATTTGTATAAATCCGAAATTCACCAACTATGTCAAAAAAACTACCGCCATTTATACCAGTGCATATTTTTCTTGCAGATTAGTTGTTTGTTAGATGAGTGTTTGCATTTCAATAGTAAACTGAAGTTATTGTTCAGTGCTTCAATAGTCCTGTTCGGAACAATAGGAACGATTCCGCACAGCCGTTTGTGAGTGCCCTGTGAAAATCCATCTGCTGCAGCGTGGGTAAGAAACCTGAGATTCAGAGCTGACAGAAGCGAACTCGTAGTTCAGGACGTGAAGCAGAAAATTATTTTTCAACCTTTCCCGGTTTAATAATTGCTTGATTAACCAGAGCTATTCGAGTCGTTAAAGAGTTATTCCACCCCGGTTTCTCCATTTTGGTTTATTAAATGTTCACCAGTTCGTTTTCTAATTATTCGCAAGTCATTCAAGGTAATTAACAATTAAATTTTAATGCGATTTTCAAGTAGAATAACCATAGCATTGGGAGTAATGCTTCTTGTCTTCAAATAAATGCAATTAAATAACTCCACTACGGAGATATCGGACAGTTGGATTTTGATGGCCCAATGAAGATTCGAATTTTATTCCTACTTTTTGAGGGCTGCTTTTGATGTGTCTCACTCTAGCAGAAACCGTTTCAGTTTAGCGCATGATCACGTAAATTGTTAGAGGGGTGCGAGCATAGCCAGCCCTTTCGTTGGAAATAGGTACAAGGTTCGAATCTTTAGTTTTAGCAAAAAAGGAAAATCAATTTACTGGACAATTATTCAGATTTATATGGTGCTGTCTGCACAGCATCCAGAAATATTCTATATAAACTTACACCATGTATTTTTAAAATGTTGCGGTTACACTACAGTTCTATGATATACCTAATGATCTTATCAAACATTGAATTAATAGGTTTAGTTTATAACCTTAGGCTAATATTGCTAATGTTATAACCAATGAGAAGCTTTGGTCACGAGTCATCCTGACGGCTTCCAGACGGTAAGCGTATTATGGATTTTACGCAGCCCAATCGGATATACTATGTGTCTAAATCTTATGCTAGTCTTGTACTTGGTGGCTTCTTCAGACTTTAGCATCTAAAATACCGGGCGTTTCCCCTTGTTGAACAAACAATTAGTTCTAGAACATCGCCCGGACTGAACTCTATACGCTGTTTTCACCCTTGCTAACAGCGTTCAAAAAAACCTGTGAAGAAGAGGTTGCATTAAGCAGCAGGCAGCAGTAAGCACCGAATGTAGTGCGTATGACGTCATTTACAAATCACTGCGCGTAGCCTGGGAGAAATCATTCCATGGTGACAGGTTGCCATAGAAATGCACCTTTTGTGGAAAGTTGGTCGACTGACATCCATTTCAACGCACAGATGGGCAAAGGGACAAGAGGAGGAGACTAGCAGAAGCAGCGACGTGGCGTGTTCACAGAGAGGAACTCTTTGCACGCCGCTTCGTCTATGGAAAAGCAACTATTTGACAGAGCAAGGGCGTTGTCACCGAAGAAAGATTTCTGGTATCATATTTATTTAATACAAAGTCAGTTTGTTCATCTTTCATTCAGTGATTATGAGTGTTCCTTAATCCCAGTAATGAATTGTCCTTTGACTGACAGTGGATATTTTACATCCACGCACAAAAGACGATGTAATGTTATGTTGACGGGAACCCTGGAGCTTTCCAACTCCCGATACCTGTTGGGAATTTCTGGCTCTCACCTCGGGTAGGCTATGTCTTTCGGCGTCGCTGCGTGTTGTGCAACCATGGCAAAATACACAGTCCAGAACGATTTTACTTTCTGCCCGAAGCCTTGCCTTATATTAAATGGGATTATATTTAATATATTTATGATCGAGAAGCCAGCATGTCTGGTTGGCTCAGTGACAGTAAACAAATGACTAGCAACGGCACAAGCATGAGTCGAGCAATATCAGCAAACCCTTCGTTTGTTGGGATCACACACGTCGTTTTCTCTCTCTCGGGGTTCCAGATGACAGATTACCTGCAGAACAAGAACATGTCATTAAACTAGGTTCGTACGGATTATGAAATGCACGTCAGGCTGCTTGTTTCAGCCTGTACAGTGTTCAGCAGGGTTGTCGAGGATCGATGTGGGGAAGTCGCAATAGATACGAGGAAATTTCACATTCCAATATTTCCTCAGCGATCTGTTGGGCCTTTTCCTCAAAGTGCTGATAACGTCTCTTGTCTTGAAGGACCATAAAGCGGACGTATTACCCCTGACAGGGCTGTGATTATCTATGTTTATGGTATTTACTGCGCGACCTAAACTGTGTCACCAATGCTTTACTCTCATGAATAAACGATAAACCTCTCGACTTTGAGGCCAATCAGTGGCCATATTTATAAACAAGATCTACACACCACGTGGTGTAAGTCTATTTAAAGAAAATGAGAACAAAAGCGAGCATTAACATGATACAACAGCTGCTGATATTCGCTGGTATGAGTTTACATAATACAATAATTTATACTCCATCGCTCTCTGCCTTGTTTGTCATACAGAACCATTGGAAAAGGAGCTACACCATACACGGTAATCTTGAGCCTTAGGTTATGGTTTTGTATAACAGCGGGCCGTTTGCTATGGTCTGGTGCAATTTGCGCGCGTCAAAATTGGTCTCCATTCTTAAGAATTTCTGGAAGCAGGAGAAAGACACGAAAGGAAAATATCTTAAATTCCCTTAAGAGCTACACTTCCATGCTAGTACTCCTGGTAATATGTATTGGTTATTAAGATCAAATGATTTAAATCATGTTTCATTAATTTGTATTAACAGAAGGTAATGCTGAAAACACTGAATATTGGCCTTAGTGTGGAAAAAAATAATTTACTGGAACATGTTACTGTCTTGTTTATGTTAACAACAAAAAACATTGTTAGTCATTGACTTGGAGTTTTCCAGTCTACAATCAAAAAATTGTCTGTGTATTAAAAATGGTCTCTTCCATTAAACATAAAATCTTCATTGGTTTTCCCATTGGGCTTCATCGGGTCCATTTCCGGTGGTGTTTGGCCATATTCTGTGCAACCAGAATGCTGGTTAAAGGACAATTAAAATGTAAAATCGTTGCTCTTGTTTTTCAGGTAAATGTTGACTACACTGTCGAAATGTTGCCTAAATCTAGAAGAGCATTAACCATTCAAGAGATTGCAGCGTTAGCCAGGTCATCATTAAATGGTAAATATACACCTGACTCTGAACATTCGTTGTGTGCATACACCCACACACCTCTCAAAGTTCCAGACAAACTTCTGCATGTGTGCCCGTTGTGATTGCTCTGTCACTTACAAGCTCAAAAACTGAAACTGGACGATGAATCGGGACGTCCGGCAATTTCTTAATTAGCACCAATGATATCGTGCACTGTTCGGTTCCTATTGTAATGAGCAAATGAACACATCAGGTCTTACAAGCTGCAGTTGAGGTTTGAGTGTCGAGATTAGAGAGTTGCTGTGCTTCCTTCAGGTATCTCCCAGGTGGTGAAGGACCATGTGACAAAGCCCACCGCCATGGCACAGGGGCGGGTGGCTCACCTGATTGAGTGGAAGGGCTGGTGCAAACCCACGGACTCACCGGTCGCCCTTGAGTCCGACTTCAACTCTTACTCTGACCTGACGGAGGGCGAGCAGGAGGCACGCTTCGCCGCAGGTGCGCCCCCGTCTTCCCGGGCCCCTCTGCATCTCCTCATCTGTCAATTTACTCCCCCCCTCCCCCCCCTTGCCTTGGTGTCATTCTGCATTATCAGTCTTTGTTTCTCGCCGCGTTGCTCAGCGCGTACCAAAGAGCTGTTAGCCTCCTACTATCTCCCTTGTCGCTGTCACATTGCACCCTGTTAGCCTGCCGCCACACGGGAACGATATTTGAGAATTTATGGGTCAGCTAAGACCCAGCATACACCTCCGCTGCCTTGGCCCAGCTGCTGTTTTTCCGCCTGCCTTTTTCTTAATTTTTTGTCCTGTGGTCCTATGATTCCCTGCTCCCGCTTTGACACAGGGTAGTAGTGGCATGGGTCTGTGGTAGCTCTCTCTCTCTCTCTCTCTCTCTCTTTCAGGGACCTGCAATGCAGACTCCCAAGGTTAATTTGCACCATGTTTTTTTTTTTTTTTTTTTTTTCCCAGTGGCATGATGCCGCCGTTTCTAAGCATTTGTCTCTTACTTGAATTAGCCCCCGGTTACCTGAGGTGAATTTGTTTGCAGTTTCCCCGCTCATCCTGCTGACGCTATTCATTCTTTCCTCCCCTACTCGTCCCCCATGATCCCTCTTTTTGCTCACTAATACACTTTTGGTAAGCCATGTTCCTGAGGTGAATGACCCTTCTTTCCTTCACGAGGACAGTGGCATCTCAGAGCATGGGAGCTTGAGCTTTGGGGCGCTCTCGGACGGGCTTTGTATGAGTGAAACAAACTCGTAACCAAGGATGTTGCCGTCCAGGGCTGTTGAGAATTCGGAGTCGCTGGAGTCGGGAAGAAAGACAAAGTGCCTGTAAGGCAGTGACAGTAATGGGGATTCAGGGGAGTCAAGGGTTGATTCAGGGATTGATCCTGAATTGAATGGAGTCGGTTGATTTTTGCACGAATTTATGAACAAGTGTTCTGATAAGCTGCGAAGTCCGAGAGAGAGAGAGCTCCTGCTTCATCAAGACTGAGAGGAGAGAAAGAGAGTTTTGGGGGAGAGACAAAGGAGCTGTGACAAGAGGAGAACGGAAGCCAAGCGCGTGCAGCGTTGAGCGTAAATGTAAGTGATGGGAGGTGATGACCCTTAACTCCCATCGGTGCCCTGTCAGCCTTGCAGCGTTACTTCCTCTGCAGCGGCCAGGTGCAGAACGGGTGCTAACCGGCCTCCGCTCACGCTTACGTGACACAATTGAGCAGCGGAGCAGCCGTTCCATTTGTGCAATGCCTGGCGAGCTGTCTCCTTGTGGTACAGCACCCGTGCTTCACTGCTGACAGTGTTTCCTGAAAGGGAAGGCCGCACCGTACCACCGCTCTCTGATAACCGCTCCCACTCCACTTTGCGCGCTGAGCAAGGCGAAGATATGCGCATGCGCTCGTGCGTTGCCGTTTGCATTTGGCGCGTGCCTCTGTCCTCTGTTTGAGGTGCCTGACCTGTGCGAGTCTCTCCCACCCCCCACCAGGTGTGGCCGAGCAGTTCGCCATTGCTGAGGCCAAGCTCCGTGCCTGGTCTTCTGTGGACGGCGAGGACTCCAACGACGACTCCTATGATGAAGATTACCCTCCCACAAATGAGTCCTCCAACACTAATCAGAGCACAGGTACGCGCCGTCATGCCTGGCATTCTTTACTTGCGTTCGCGTAACTAACCGCTATAAACAGAATCGTAGACCTACTCACACAGGGCAACTGTGTATCTATGCAATGAGCAATGCCCGAGGTATAAGAGCGGTTTCCTGCCGAGCAGTCTCGCAACCCAGCTCCCCTGTTTTGGTTATACAGCCTGTCAGCCCGAGCCCGTACTTTGTCTGTGGCTTGTCGAACGGAACCACTGCGTAAGTCCAAAGCGTCACACCTCACACACAGAACCATAGAGGGGAAAAACCGAGACTTTTAATTACCTCCCTGAGAAAGAGATGCGTCATTATAAACGATGTGTTCGTGACTGTGCTGGGCCCTCTGTGGCAGGACTCCTGTATAAATCATTTAGATGCCCCCACAGAGCATTCTTTTATTTACTTTCACTCCACCCAACCTCTGTATATTTCTGCACTTAGCACCTGACCTGAGATAAAAAATGTTAAAGCAGGGAGTGACAGCAAACAATTAAGGATTTCATATTTTCAGTTTTGTTCCATGGTTGAAGAGTGTAAAGTTCTTGGATACATTTACAGTTTTATGCAAATAAAACCGAGAATTTAAAGAATTCATTTAAATAATTCATCAAATGGTTTTTATTGTAGTTATTATTGCTGGTGTACAGTTTTGGTAGGACATCTCATTACTCAATCGATTCGTGTTTATATTCCAGGGTGAGAAGTTGCTGGCGTACAGTTGAGAAAGATGCTTATCTTCAGTTGCTTTAGTAAAACATCCAGTCATACTAATGGTTAGTATCCTAGTCGCTATGGATAAATGTGTCTGGTAAGCTCCTTTAAATGGACTCCTTTTAAATTAACATTGGTTGTTTCCTAGTTAGTGAGATCTAGTGAGTTAGTTGACTAAAGAGGACCTTATATTAAAAGACGTTTGGTTCACTTGTCAAACATTTCTGAAAGGTCCACATTTTCTGTTCTAAAAACATTGGGTTATGGCCTTATTCTGTTCTGCATGGGCGCAATTTTGTATTTGTAGAAGTTACTTTAATAGAATATAGCACGGTGGGTTTTATATGGCTCTTTTTAATTGCTTGAACTGATTGGTATTTTCCATTTAAAAAATCCCTGTTTAATGACATGGAATGTTCTTTTGGCCTTGTCTTTAAATGCATTCAGTGCCAAGTTAAAGCTTCCTGACTGATTATCTGACCTAGGTATGTGTCTTCCGTTGTCATTTTAATGTTGTGTACCTGTTTGGCTTCCGCCGAGATCAGTCACATTTCTTTCATTGCCGTGATCTTTACAAGCCTGCACACCGCTTCGAATTTGCTGAATTAATATGTAAAGTGTAAAATGCTCATTCGCGCTAAAGGTTAAGCCAAAAAATAAATAAATAAATAAATAAATAAATAAATAAATAAATGAAAGGATGCGTCAGCATTCCCCAGGGCGAAAAAGGGGTTGTTAGTTTTCACTGCCCACACAATTTTCTCTGCACCAATTTGAAAACTAAAATAAATCAAATAAATTATTCAGGTTAATAAAGCCTGGAAAGTAACTTACCTTTATTATTTTTTTCTGGTAAGTATTTTTGTCAATTAGGCCACGTACCATTTAAATATGATCAAGAGCAGAGCGATGCACGAACTCCTCCCCGACTCTGGACATTGTTAGTTTCGTCATTTTCTTTGAATGACATAGAATGACGGCCCCAGATTTTCCCTGAGATGACCTTGTTGAATTTGTGAACAGGGAAAATAACTGCTTGTTTTTCAATGTTTAAAATAAGTTGCCAGTATGCAGAGAGATATGGCAGCCAACTGAACTGGCTTGGGATTTCTTATTTTCTTATTTGAGAAGTTTATTATTTAGTTTTGTATAATGTGGTTAATGTATCGGTTCGATTTTTGTCTTGCTTTTTATAGTCATTTGAGCTAGATCTTTAACAGTTTTTGTTGCTTGCCTTTCATAGTTTTTAATTATTTCCAAACTGTATGTTTGAATGCAGATTAAAGAGAATGGTACATATTGACTAGTTTCCTGGACACTTAGGCTACATCTTAGGACTGGAAACACCCACCCACCCATGTAACCCTGTTACACCGAGCCCCCTCATGCACACACACATAAACGCCACCAGTAGCACAAAACCTTATTGTCCCACTGCCCTATTTTCTCTCTCTGGAAACATTTTTTTTTGTTCCTTGCTGAAATTTGATATTCCGGCATTCATCCCTCATTAAAGTTTAATTTAATTTATCTGCAGCAGACACATGAAGAAGAGGAGGGAGAGTTGCCCTATCGCTGTGAGAAGACGCATTTCACGAGCTTAGCGTACCAAATCTTTGCTCGAAATATTACTGGAAAAAACAGACTTGCATCAACAGGCATCCATATGTACATGCTCTCACTTTGCCCCCCCTACATCGACAGTCTCCTCTTGCGCACCTTTTTTAACAGGCGCTCTCTTCTCGCCCTTTGTGCCCCCCCCCCAGACACAGTGACATACCCTCACTACCTGCGGGACCTCCTGCACAGCCAGCTGTGCCAGCAGCTGGGCGCGCGGGCGTCCTGCGAGGCGGAGAGCGGAGACCCATCGCCCGCCGCGGGCTCCCCCGACACCCTCTGCTCCAGCCTCTGCAGCCTGGAGGACCACCCGCTGCTGCGCGAACTCAGTTACCCCGCGGCCTCGCCGGCCGACCTGGCGGCCAAGATCCTGGGGGTGCTGCAGGGAGGAGAGGAGCTGCTGGCTCGGCTCCAGCGGGCCGGCGGAGACTGTGCCTTCCGAACGCTGGGCCGGTGCACCGGGGAGGACTCCTCCTACTCCATCTCCTACTCCGAGTCCTACCTGTCGCCCACTGATGACGAGGAGCTGCCCGGCAAGGACTACCACAGCGTCTGCCGCGGTCTCCCACCGGACTACGCCGGCCACAGAAAGGCGTCGGACGTGGCCTCATCTGGAGTGGTGTCCCTAGATGAGGAAGATGAGGAGCAGCAGGAAGCGGACGAGGAGGAGAAAGAGAGGGGAAACTAGTGACTCCTATCTCTCTGTGGGGGGTTTTCTCCAGTGGTTTTGGTTGCTCTCCTTTTTCCTGTGGTCTTTTTGCTCTTCAGAACTTTTAAGGCTTGTTTCTCAGACCCTTCGGAGTCTCCGTTTCCGTTCCCCCCCCCACACTCACGTCAGTCTTACTTTCCGTCCCGTACCTCCTCCCTACTCTGCCCCCTGGTCCACTATCTCCTTTACCTCCCTCCTACACTGCCTGTACCCAGCCCCTCATCTCCTGCCTGGTTTTACATTTATTGATATATTTTTGTCTCAAGGCGTCCGAACAATCTTTACATCAGTGTGAAGCGGGGGGACAGGCGGCTTTTAGTCGAAACCAGACACCTGTAGGTTTGTTGCAAAAGCTTCAGAGTGCACAGAGGAGGACAAAGGGACAAAACTGATTTTTAAAAAGAAATATCTTTTGCATGTGAACTGGACTTGTGGGCTGACCTGGTCTTAAGCACGGTTTATAATTATGGCTGTTCTGTACCCCACTCCTTAACCGCGACCGCTCCGTTGCCCCCCTAACCCCTGCAGCTCCCGTTGCCGAAACCATTTACCATCGAAACTCAATGACATTGCATCCTGAACCTCTTGCTAGAATGAGTGTAGCATCCCTGTGGAATGGCTTGCAGAGCATGCCAAGCAACAAATTATAAGCAAATGTCCTTAAACGGACAGTGTGTCTTTTAATAATGATTTATCCCAGTCTAAAAATGTTATGCTTTTCTCGTACTAGTTTTCTACCATTCAACATGTTGTCATTATTACAGATTTTTTGCTATGATTCTGATTATAATGGCATTGTTGAAAGGGTATTTTTCTCAAATCCTCTGAAGAGGAAATTACGCTCAAGGTTGTCTGGGAAAGATAGACTGTTTTTTTTTTTTGTGTTTTTTTTTGGTTTTTCGAAGTTTCCCTTCAGTGCAGAGTTTAGTTAAAAAAACTTAAAAGCTGGGGGGTAAAAAAAGAAAAGAACAGAAACTCTAGTTTTCAGTGATGCAGTAAAGAGGAGAATTCCCTCTCAGATTTTCTCTATTTTTGTACGCGTCGTCCTGCTTTCATTTCCTTGACTGGCTGTGTCCGTGGTTTGCACGAAGCTAATGTGGCCGTAGATTTCTCTTTTCTTCGTTATCACTGTGTGATATTGTCTGCTGTAAAAATGGAAAAGAAATGTGAGCTTTTTTAAGAGGATGCTGTGATATCGTTTTTGTTATCGTCTGTGTCATGTCCCTTAACCAAAAACAGTCTTTTCCTTTTCAAACTTCTCTTCTCTTGCCTACCTTATACTGTACCAAGGTCTGCTTTCCCCTTACTATACTGCTTTGCTATCAGAGTTTTTCGGTTTTACTTTCTCGCTCCTCAGTTCAAGCTGGTGACCTCAGTAATTTGCTGCTTTGAGAACTGAATCCAGACATCTTTTATATAGTGTCAGGAAAAAGGGCAAAAGTGGCCATCCTGGTGCCGATGCCGGGATTCTGGGGCTGCTGATGTCATACCGAAACCACGGAATCTCCCACAATGACTGTCGACCAAAACTCAGGAAGTCCTGCCCAGCCTGAGCTTCCTGGAGATGGGAGAGATATCGATGACTGCGTTCCAGATCCGAGTCTGTGGCCCCTCATTCGTCCTCGCTTAGAGCCATAACTGGCCGAGGAGTCCACCTGCAACTGAAAAGCCTACATTCTACATTCGTTCTGTTCCGACCAGAACCAGTGTTCCGCTTCAACCACCCAGATCTCATAGAGTCAAGCCCAGGCCCAGTGTCTCTTTCCGTCTCAGGATATCTCTCGATAGATCCTGTTTGATTTTTAAAAAACGGGGTAGCGAGGGGGAATGGTTAAGGGTGTGTCCGTCACCACCTGGCACTTCTCTTCCCTATCTGGCTAATTGACACGGGACCCTCTCACATGGCGCTACGCGAATGTGTACGCAACGCATGCGTTATGGAGGGGTGGCGTTCTTTGTGTTTTAGGCTCCGTCAGTTTGCAAAAGGCTGGGCGAACAATGGTCCGAAGGACAATCCAGCACTCCAGTTCTCTTTAGAACAAGCGCTGTAGGTTGTTAAGCTGCAGTATGCTTGTGCTGCATGAAGCAACGGGCTATGCAGTATCCTGTGGTGTGCAGTGGGCCAATCGATTCTCTGGAATACACGAGTATTCCTGCTCTGCATGCAGCAACGGGCTATGCAGTATCCTGTGGTGTGCAGTGGGCCAATCGATTCTCTGGAATACACGAGTATTCCTGCTCTGCATGCAGCAACGGGCTATGCAGTATCCTGTGGTGTGCAGCGGGCCGATCGATTCTCTGGAATACACGAGTATTCCTGGTCTGCATGCAGGGCAAGGGGGGAGGGGGTGAGGGATTTGGGAATGCCTGAAAAGGACTTCAAATGAATGGGCGGAAAGTAATTTTGGATTCTCTGTTAAATTTATTTTCAGTGTTTAGCTGTTGATGTACCAAACCCAGACACGGTAAAGCACATTATTCAGGCCTGCGGGCAGGGTAAGAGGTATTGTGGAAAAACAAGTACATTGATTTTCCTGTGAAAGTTATTTCCTTTTGTTTGCTAAGGCTTTAATATTCCCAAGCATGAGCGGGCCACTTCCTCTGATTTCCGGGGCATTATTGGAGAGGTGCAGGCACGCGCTGGTGGTTTGTGAGCGATAATGATTTTGGCTAAAGAAAGAAAGTCTTTGCTTCTTCAGATTTTGTAACATAGATAAATACAGATATTTTTATAAAGGGAGGGGCTAAGTTGTTTTCCCTGGGTGGGGTTGAGAGGTTTGGTCTAACTCAGGTTCGCCTTGAATGCCGTGCCTTTATTTCTGAATTTATTATTTTAATTTAATTTACGACATTCGAGACTACTTCAAATTCTCCTACTCGACATGCAGGAACCGCCAGGTTAGACAAAGGCTTTTAGACTGCAGAAAAATCGGACTCTTTGTGATAAAGGGCTTTTCCTAATGGCACTCAATGGCACTGTGTTCCAGGGCTCATTAACAGAGTGGAAATGTGGTTTGTGGGCAACTTTACTTTGCTATATTCCTCCTTTAGCTTGGTCTGAGGCCCAGTTGGTGGAGCTGGTGCGGGGTGTTGTGGAGTCCCGTTTCGTGTGAAGGGGCTCTGCAGATGGGCCTATGGTGTCGCACACGTCCATTCACACCACCTCCTACATCCCACCTGTCCTCTCTGCCCTGGCTCCTGGGAACCCGCCCCCACCGAGCACTGCTCTGACGAGCAATTAGTCGCAGTCACGGGATTGGACGACAGCATTGCGTCATCACCGTCTCGGCCCTCGTCTTCTCTCTCTATAAAAGGCAGACAAGTTCAAATCAGGCTGAAGAGACAAGTTTGCCGGAAACTGATGCAAAATTGTCAGATCTCTTTGAAAGAAAATATATTTTTTTAGGCATTTAAGGCTGAGTGGCTGGTGAAGCGAATTATGTTATATAGATTTATCTGATGAGCAAGTTTCACCACGGGTTGCCCCGTGTACTGCTTTTATTGGTCGGGCTGGCAGTGGCCGTTATGCGGTCTGGCTCCCTGCCGTGGGCGTACAATGACATTGGACTCTTATCTGAGTGACAGAGAAGCTAGTTACTGCTCCAGATGCTCTGAATGTAAATGAAAGTGTGTATGTGTGTGTGTGTGTTGGGAGGGGGTATGTTTCTATAAAAAGAAATCACATATCTGTCAAACAGTTCTTAGTGGGCTGAGGGTAGGAAAGAGCCAACACCCCCGTCTCCTCTGGTATAAAACACAGTGAACATGCCGTTGTTTTTTTAGTTTTTTTAGACGTTTTACCACAGAGCAGGACTAAGAAAACGCTATAAAAAGAGAACACTTAAGCCACTGTTTGATTTACATGCCTAGACATACTTCTTCACTGATCGAAAGGCACAAAAAAAAGTCAAGTCACGTTTAACACACATTAGCCACATTTGGAGCTAAGAGTCTTTAATTAAAAACCGCCAGTCCCCACAGTCTTAACCGCGCATCGCCGCCACATTCTCAGGAAATGCTCAGCAACAGATCTCTGCACACCCCTCACTCGGCCAGCCTGGGCACAACACCCCACCCCACCCCCAAAATCGGGCCTCAGGGACCCACCATCCCAGCCACAAACACTACAGGGCATAAACATCACTCCGCCGTTCTAAGGATTTTTATTGACTCGCCGATCGTTTGTTTATCCTTCTGCTGATGCATATACCTGTCGGAGCAGGGGAGCGAGAGTGCTCCCGCATTCTCCGGTACGATTATCTCTCCCTGCGTTTCTCCGCCAGGCTACCAATTAGGGAACCTTTTAAAGCGGTCCTCTGCCACGTGGCCACCTGCAGTCAGCCTGTTACCGGAACTCTCCGCCGAGGGCTAAACACGGAAGCACTCTCCTCTCCCCGAGCCGACGGTGTGTGGCCGCTGAAGAACGCACAAACAGACCCGCTCAGACGCCGCTCTGCTGTAGAGCGAGAGAATCCAATTTTACTTTCCTCCATCTCAGTGTTCTCTCTCATTGCACTCGCTGCTGGGTTTTTTTTTTCCTTCTATTACGCTTGCTGTTCTACCAGTGTAGACTACAGCGAGATTATGGTGAGCATGTAACTGGCTTTGGTAAGGTCAGAGGGGGGTGAGGTTGCAGTGACAGGACCACTAATTAAAACTACAGACGTCTCCTGAACCCTTTTATTTACTTCAGGAGAAAAGTTGTGGTTTCTCACAACACGACGTTGTGACTTAAAGTAACAGCACCTGATTGATGAACATTTTACTCCTAAACATATCAACAGTAATCATCCGTTTGAATTGAATGACAGTTCACTGTGAGCTCCTCACCTTTGACCTCTAACTATTTCCTCTACCATCCGTTTCCTAGTGATTTAATTGATTTTGTTTCCTATGACAACTGATTGACTTTATTTTGATTGTTTACTTCTTTCCTTTTTCCCCGATCTCTGCCGTTATTGGTTTGTAAATTAAGGTTCACTGTCGCATCCCTTGCTATGATTTGAAGTTATGAATAAAAGTTCATCAATGTTGTTTGCACCCTCTGGGATTGTCTGTGTGATTATATGAATTTACTGGGGTTTGTGGTTCGGAGGAATAGACTGGTGTCACAAACCCAGCCCCAAACAGTAGAGCTGTTCTGGCTTTACCCTCTAGCATCCTACAACAGAAGTGGAGCTGAAGGGACATGGGTTTATTCCAGATATCCTCAAGTCCAGTCACTGTATGTTAAACTCATATTTCCACTAGCAAGGAGAAGCTAACTGCTCTAAATCACACATTAACAATTCCCATGTAATTACATCACAGTCTGACAATGCAATGGCATGCAGTATACAGGCTCTTTGTGACAACCTGGCTACTTTCAGGAGTTAGAGTGACATTGACATTGATTTAAGAGAGGCTGTTATGTTTTCCAGACCTGAGGTCCAATCTTAAATTCGGTTGGCGGTACATTTTTAAACAAACGAAAAACAAGATTACTAGACTAGGTCCCCCAATTCTAAATAAACACTGAGGACCCAAGAAAAACTTTGATCTAGGAAATGAGATGGTGGAACATTTAACTGAAAAAAGAGAGATTCAACCACAGTATGGGATTTTAAAGGTCTGAGAATAAACTAGAAAAGTCAGTCAGGGCATTATAAAATATGGCATTATAAAGTTTTGAGAAATAACTAAAGATATTTCATCACAGCGTTTATCAACAGTATGGGTTTGGAACGCTTTGACGATAAAATTAGACTAGTTAATCAGAGCGTTTAATGACAGTACACGTAGATGTCTGGCAGATTGTTGGGAGAAACTTGCAGAGAAACCAAGATGACGAAAGATTCACAGCTGGATCAGTTGAAACTCAACTTCCACACTGGGCTCCTGGCCAGCCTCCTCTTTCTCCTATCTCTGACTGCATACCTCAGACATAGCTGGGCATTGCCTCCCCACCCTCTCCCAGAATTTCTCCTAATCTCAGTGCCGTTGGGGGCCCTGCCGTCTGTGCTCTCAAGGCCTAAGCATTTCCACTTGTTATCTGCCTGTCCGTTACCGCTGGAGCAGCCCGGAGACAGGATAGCCTATTATGGAGAAAGGGGCTCTGCTTCTGGGCCAAGTGTCTCCCTGTCCCAGAATGTCCTTGCTGTGTGTGAAAGGAACTGTGAGAAGCTTCTGCTCCACCTCTGTGAGCGAGTGACACACATCTGTGAGAGAGAGAGAGAGAGAGAGAGAGAGAGAGAGAGAAAGGTACCTAAACTTGGATTCAGAGCTCCAGTCTCTTGCCATACCTGCCAGTGAGCAGAGAATCTCCTCCTGGGTGAGCGTGAAGAAGAAGTCGTGCTCCCTATCAGGACGTGGGAAGCGTTACTCTGCCTGCTGGTTTTCTTTTTGTCCTTTTGCAGTGAAAGCCGCAGAGCTTCACCCAGGAACCTGCTCCAGACCATGACCAACTCCTCGGCCACCCGCTCCTCCTTCCGCTCAGCCCGCTACAGCAGTAGCTCCTTCAGATCAGAGGGCAATGTGGTTCAAGACCCCCTCTTTGAGCCCTACTTGGAGGCAGGACCCCACAGAATGTTTGGGGAGGAGGTTCCCAGAACCCCTCTGTGCCCCCCACCTTTTGGTCAACACCCTAGGGAGTCATTCGGGTACCCGGGTAAGTGAAACAGGATGGTGGGAGATCTTGGTTTGTGGAACAGAGGTTCGGGGAAGTGTCGGGGGAAGAGTTTACAGTTGAGAAAAGTCAATTGATGCCATGTGTCGTATTTCTTTCAAACCCCTACAAAGGAAATATAGAACAAAATGATTTTCATCCGTATTTTTTATTATATCAAGTGTTTTAAGATTGTTATGGAAAGACTGTTGCCAAGGAAAGCTAAAAGGTTGGAGTCAGTGTGATCTAACATAGTTAAGTGGTTTGAAGGTAAAACCTACACATCCATTTTGCTTTAGCAATGACAAATTGCTCAAGCAACAGTTCACCCAAGACTTTGTCATTATCTCTATTTATCTGCTGATGGATGCCTTTCCCCTCCCCTAAAGGTGGCATCGGGCCGGTGACCGGCCGTCCTGCCAGTATGGGTGCGGTGCGATCAGTGGGGGACACTTACTACATGTCAGCTGACGTCAGTCATTTCGAGCCTCCGGATGTGGTTGTGATGGCCTACAATCAGTGCATCGTTATCCATGCGGAGAAGGTTGGTTGTGGGAAAGGGTTGGGTGGGAACAGGGAATTACGAACAAAAGGTTGTGGACGTTAGCCTGGGACTGTACAGACGGCTAACATTCAAACGGAATTTCCTTTGATAAAACCTGACCGAGCGAGTTTGTTTTTTGAGGAAAGCTCAAACAGAACATTGAGGAAAAAATAAATGACCTCTCATTCTCCAGGTTATAGTTTTTTCCCCTTTTTTAATTGATTGGTGATGTCTGGAATTGACCTGGCTTTCTTTCATCCACCCCTCTCCAATCCGCTCTGCCCCCAGGTGGCAGACGATGGTAGTGTCAGCGACACCTTCACCCATAAGAGCCAGCTCCCAGCGGACATGGATCCGTTGTCTGTCAGCAGCACCCTGACGGCGGAGGGCATGTTGGTGGTCAGTGTGAGAAGGGTCTGCGGGCAGGGGATGCCTCAACTCCCCAACCCAGCATATTCCCCTGACAGGCGCCTGTGAATACTGTCCCTCTTTCTCCGTTTCTACCCCTTTCTACCCCTCTTGTCAGACCCTCTCACAGCACGTGTGCTAATTTCAGCAGTCTTCATGTGTACACTGTTACATGTAGGTATGTTTTCAGGAACCAAACATTTTGTGACTATTATTATGTTTGTTGGAATAAAAATGAAAAATGCCATATAATAGTGTTAGAAATTTGGAATCAAACAGCTTTAAAGATGTAATAATAATAACAAAAATAACCACCACAACAACAACAGCTACCACTCAGACCTGGGTGGTCTTACCAGAGAAAGCTCTCATTGGCCAAGTTAGGCCACCTACAATACTAACTCACACAAACACGCACACTGTCTTACAGCAACCAGTGGACCATGTGACAACAGGCAAAAGACAGACCTGGGGTTTTGCGTAGAAGGTGAGAGGCCCTGGGACCTGGGATTACGACATGCGTCTGGTCCAAGTGGTGTTTCAATAAATCAGCTGGGGAAAAGAAGTGAAAATGTCAGCAGGGCCCTAAAAATTGAACATACAAAGTGTCCACTTCTGTGAATATAGGAGAGGTAAAATTATACATCTGACACACGGTGCCAGGACAATGAGGTAGAAACGGGACACAAGCATTATTGATAACTGGGGGGGAAAAAAAAAGAAGAGAAAAACACGTATATAACAGTGAAACCCTTGTCCACATCAATTCAAGCAGTAATCTTCTGAAAACCAATTGCTCTGACACAATGGTTTAAAAGGAGCCAAATGAAATCGCACGGCTGTCATATTCCATCTCCTTTACCAGCAAAGCCATATCACAGCAGCACAACAATTTGCAGACGACGGTTACGTCTGAGAACATTGTCTGCAAATACCAATGCCAATTACGCCCGGTAGTCATATGGAAATGTGATTTTCCCCTGTAATACCCTCCGAGCTGAGCTAGAGGAAGACCTTTACTGTAACCATTGGTAACTGTTGCTATTGGTAGTTGAAGTTGGACACAGATAAATGCTTTTTTTTTTTGAGTCAGTTTATTTAATGTTACAAAGGGTGGCACTATAACATGTTCTAAATGCACACAGGAGTATGATTTACGCTTCGTTGTTTAATTCTAAATCCGTTAGCTAAATTGAGAAAGATGATGGTGAAGTCACGACTTAAATGTCATTGATTTCCCAAACTCATAGAATTACTTCAAATATTGGTACAGGTATTTCAGGTATAAATTGACAAAGATAAATTGGCAGATTTTGAGCTATACATATATATACATATATACATATATATATATACACATACATATATACATACATATATATATTAGTTATTTTGCCCACAAAGACAGCCAGAACTTGTTTTGGAGCTCCTCTCTGATCAAGAGGAGCACAATGGAATTATTTCTGCATGCATACAATATGTGTGAATGGTCTGTTGCACTGGCATCTGAACCAACTAACAGCGGCCTAAAAGCTTGCACCTGACACACTCAGAGTCCCTGTAGACCTCACTGATGGACCGTTTCAGCTAATGAACTCTTTTACTTAATTAAGCAATTACGCTTGGTTTTCGGGACGTATAAATTTCTTTCCGTAGCAGTAAATATGGAAAGACCAGACTTTCAGTCTGCTAGACAGCTCGCACTGAAGTAGTGCAGATAAGAGCGAGGAAGAGAGTAGAGATTAGAGGCTGCTTTGCAGTCAAAGACAGCCAAAAGCGTAGCGAATGAAGAACATCAGGGTAGCTATAGGCCAAGCGAAGTATTGTGGCAATTAAACTATACAGGAAGGTCACCATGGTGATCTAGGCGCCCAGGCACTCTCTCCTTCCCAGGTTCTTTTTTTAGCATGGGGTCTGTCTTTGCTGAGACTCTGGACGTCCTGCACAACTTTTCCTGTGGAACTTTTTTCTCCCCGTTCTGCCTCACCAAAGAGTGCTGAGGTCTTGGGTGCTGCGGTCCTCAGCCTGAAAAATCCTGTATGCAAGCCTATCCAAATCACAGGGTTGTAATGCAAGGGAATTAATAAACCAATGGTTATGAAACTGGGCTGGGCTGCAATGGCTTGTTGGTAGGTGAAATAATTTGGCGGTTGAAATAAGCCACACTTACACAAACAATGCAAGCTTCTCCTGGACGTCAGAAATGAACACAATACAAGACGGCACTTCAACTTTTAAAACTTTATTTATCCCTGATATACAAAACATTGCATTTGTTCTCTGAAAAATAACAAAATTAGTTAATCTGTTGACATGTACAATATGTACAGGTGATGCACTGGTTGAGCATTAGAAACCTACATATCATCACTAGGTAGGCAGTGCAATCAGAAATGGATACAACCTTTGTCCTACTATATATATGTGTGCATTAATTAATTTGATACATTTTTTCCCCCCATCATATACTTATATAAAAATAAGGTTATCTTGCATTCATGTCAAGTAATAGATTAAAATCTGGTTAAAAAATGAGATGAATTGTTATTGCACAAATTTATTACCTAACAATAAATTGCCGATAATTAAAACAAAAACACTGTTAGCCCAGCTTTGATTACTAACCTTCAATAAATATGCACCTGCCATTTTATTCTGCAAGCAAATTGTTCCGGGCCGATAACAAACAGACAAACAAATAAAAATTAAATAGAAGCAGTGAAGACAGCCAACTCCAGTCCCTCCAGCCTCTGGGGCAGTAACCCACCTCGTGGTGCCCCCTGCGTACGGAGAAGCCGCGCAGAACCAAACATGGGCCAGAACTAAACCTAAACGGAGCCTCCCTCGGTTCTCTTGTGCGTCTGCGTTTCTTATAAGGCAGCAGGTTTTCTGCCACATAATGACAGTATCACCGCATTAATACTAAATCTTCTACAACCCTAATAGCCTTGACCAATTTAAAGCCGGTGGGTGAATAAGCGTGTCTGTGGTCTGTGCCCAGATTGGGTGCGTTTTCCGTACTGTGTTTTGAAGTGGTGTGGAATCTTCACTGCGTTGGCCCCTCCGTCTAAAACCATCACCTCTAGCGTAGTTTCTTAAAACATGTAAGCCTATAATCTCCGTGGGTGGAGCACGCATTTTGGAAAACTATTTTCACTGCCAGCATACACTATTCCACGACTCGGTTTTGAAACAGGCGTCTCTGATTTTGACACTAGACCATACGCATTGGTTGACGATACACTTTCCGGTACAATTTAGGCACTTGGTGAAATGACGACTGTGTACCAAGATGAGACTCCTGAAAATCGCTCGTTATACATTCTTATGAGGTTGATTTACATAGCCGTTTTCTAACTCATTGCTGAGCCTAAACTGAATTCTCAATGTTGCTCCAGTGCTGCAGTGACATGAATACCGAGAATACCACTTTAATGACACAGGGACTCTATCCGACTTCAATGAAATCAGACTCTGTGGGTGAATTGGAGGAACTGGCACGCAGATCTTCTTTAACGTCATTATCATATTCCAATTCTCATCAAACAGCCAAACCATAATTACCATTATGGTAAATACAACTGTCCACATCTGGTATAAATTAGGCATACATTACGTACAATAATGATATGTTTAATAGATTACAATTTGAAAGCTAATTTAGTGTTCTAAAGAGGCTCTGCCTTAACAAAAACAAACAAACAAAAAAGCTTACTGTGTTCAAAAATAAATGGTAGGTGCCAATCAAAAATGAATCAAATTTAAATCAACAGCAGTAAGAAACAGAATGATAGAAAACAATAACGGCAACAAACGCACAGTATAATTTCAACAGCTACAGTAATAACTACATTTTCACCTATAATACAACACAGCTCTCTTCAAAATGTACTTGCTCTCGACTTCTTTTGGTCAAAATGGGCAAAATAGGTAGAGTTTCATAATGACATGCACAGACTGAACGTGTGCCTTTGTGGGGGGGGGGGGGGGGGGGGTATTTTGTTTTTAAGGTGGCTTAAACGACCACAGAGAGTACTTCTGAGGAAGGGCTGAGAGTTTCTATAAAACCAGAACACTTACTGCATGCAGATAGGCGCAGAAATTCTATGGGCCACATCCATGCAGGTTTTCATGCACAACAAGAATACAGCCGAGTTTGAGTGTGCCTACTTTGGCAGTAGCTGTGCTGTGTGCGACAGGGCAGAGGGAGAGAGACAGAAGCAATTGTCGCTGGGAGGTCAGGTGTAGCCTTCAACAATGGCAACTGGGAGACGGGGCTTTATTTTATTTTTTTAATGTGACACAGGCAGAAACGAGCAGAGCATGGCGTCAGGAGCTGGGAATAATGCATGCTGGGAGTTTGTGTGGGGATGCATGAGGCGGGGGGTGACGACGCAGACACACACCCACCCAGCGACCGGCTAGCCACTCTCCCAGTCTACTCTTCTGCATGCCCGGACCCGAACCGGACCCGAACCAGACCGCTCCAACAAACGGCAGGGAGCCAGAGCACGCCGCACAGGAAACCGTTCTGCTTGTCAAAGACTAGTCAAAGGTGTCCCGCTCTTCAAAAAGGAATTATTACGGCGACACAAACAAGCAAGTAGAAATCTTACTCAAGGCTGACTGACTGCGTTTCCAAGTCCCAGTGCGGACATTATGCAAGCTGCGTTACGTTCCTTTATGTTCAGACTGTAGGCTGATCAAGATCGCCTGTCACTAAAGAGAGGGAGACGGATTTGATCCAGCATTACCAAACAGAGGTCCCGTTGCGTCAAGCCGACCAGACCAAACGTACAAAACAAATACAAAAACTGAACGTTGAAAAGCAGGAAGATGGGCAGGAGGAAGTTATTCACCAATCTCTGCTCCCTCCACTCATGGGGTGCACAGCAGAGTCGCACGCTCCAGTCACAGTGTAATCAATTTTAAGACCGCTTGTTCCAGGACCGATATTAAGGTTTCAATAATAGGTACGTCGTTTTGTCATTCGCATTAAGACAAACCCATTTATTTCCAAACGACGACTTTAAAATGACAACGGAAACAAAGAAACAAACTCTATAGACTATTGCAATGGGACCTGCATAGCTACCCCACCTACCGGTCACTGGGGCTGGCGATAATTCAGAGTGGCCAGTACTGCCTGCCTGGAACGCAGAGACAGCAAATGATGGCGTACAGGCTAAGCGGCGGGTGACACAGAGAGACCACACTACTTTCCACCCAGGGTAGAGAGTAAAAGTGGGTAGGAAAGGTGAGACGAGAGAGACATGAGAGTTGTGCTCCAGCAGGACGGCTCGCCGTCATTCCAACACATCACAGAGAGCGGCCAGACTTCGGGTCCTCGAACTCCAAGGTTTTCCGAATATACACATTGGTCAAAAGACTCTCTGCTTATAAAGTAGTTGGTCCTAACTCTTAATATATCTAGAGAAAATGTTCCATAACTTAACTGGAATTCTATGGAAACAATCTGCTTGACGAATCTGGTCTGTGGCCCGTTTTACCCCTCCAGCTTTCACGCTGTGGAGTGTGATTTTGTGTGATCAGCTTAGGGGCACCTTAACCAATATTGGAAAGTGTTGTGAAGGTGTCCTATTTTATCAACCAATACCCAAACATCTGCTCTTTTGATTGCAAAGACAATGTCCTGAAGACAGACCCCAGAACCGGGAATGGACGAAATCCGCCGTGCTTATCTTGGATTCTCCACTTCCAGTTCAGGGTTTTCTACGTCCTAGCATGGAGGGGAGTCAAGACTGGCCTCCAGAAAGTGCTACACTGCTCGCTCTGCAGATCTGCATCACTTTTAATTTGCACAAGTGAGAATTGCATTGAAATGTTAAGTGTCACAAGCTCAGGAAATGTCTTCAGAGACAGTGCAAAACCCTTAAAAATGCTCATGGTTTAGCTCGCTCACTGCTGAACCTCAGCATCTGGAAGACAATTGGGCTTTCTTTTTTTTCTTTTTTTAATCGTAGGAAAATTCTAAACAAAGTGAAAGACATGCTCGTGCTGGGATCCTCCCTACCACATAGAGAGCACAAAAAAAAGCAAGACTTGCACATAGGCTCTCGAATGCCGTGCACAAGACATTTCCATTCCTTCCCATTCTCTCTTCAGACAAACAGAAAGGAGCACATGCAAACACACGCACACGCTGACGCGCACTAGCAAACCAATAGTTTTGCACAGGGAATTCTAATGCCTACATCTCGGGTTTCCTTTAGAGTGAAAAGTAGGAGGAGCCTGGACTGCGCTCCATTTCATGGACCTTTTCTTTCCAGGTCAGTAGGTCAGTGCAGAAGCCAGAGGAGGATTCCCATCTATGGGGAGGAAGGGTGGTGGGTGGGTAGGATTGGCACTACATTCAAAGACTAAATAATGATCCAAGCCCTGAGGATTTTAGCATCACTTTCCTTCTTTTTCTTTTTGGGCGGTGGTAAAAATCAACCTTCCTGCCTGCAGACCCTACCCCGAACCCACCGGTGTCCCAGTGCCTCATTGTGACTTGTCCTCAGAATCGGAGGGCAGGTGCTCACGAGGCAGCGAAAGGCTTCGGTGCCGGTCCCACAGCTTGTGCAGCTCCGTGGCCTCAGTCTCGCTGCTGCTGGTGCCGCTGTCCCGGAAACTGGCCAGGGGGGGGCGCACTTTCACGCCCTTCACAGTCACTGAGCCCTCGATGGCCTTGCGGAGCTGTGCAAAAGTGAGAAAACTGTAACTCAACAGCATTTTCGCCCCCGATCTGCACACTCATATGAAATGTACAGATTCACATTCGCATTCCTCTCAACCACCAAATGTTAAATAAAATAAATAAATAAATAGGGATCGCCAATGATCTTTCTGTATTTCTCTCCGATTTGGATTCTCTGATTGCATCTCTGCTACAAATACTGACACCACACAGGGAGGGTGAGGGAGTACAACATTTTATACAACATTTTATACACAACCTGAACATCTCAAACCAAACTGCGGCATTCGAGTGGACCCATTCATAAATTTGGCTACAGAGAGACAGATCAGAGGAAAATCAATTAAAAAATGTTGACAGCAGGCGAAATGTGAGGAACGGGGAGAGAGAGAGAGAGAGGGAGAGTCAAAGAGAGTGGGGAGAGATGCAGTTCTTATCTAGAAATTTAGCCCAGGTGTTCCACGATCCAGTATCCTTGCAATAGCAAAGATGGTAAAGTCGCAGGAAAGAACAAGCCCTGCAGAATTCTTACAGATAAAGAACTTCAACACACTTTAGCAGCAGGTGAATGGACAAGCATCTAGGAGGAAGGACGGTGCCTGTGATCAAGAAACCACGCAGTTGTGCTGGTGATCCAATGGAAGACCACGCAGTTGAGTTCACCGCCATATCAATGACGCATCACAGCCGACTAGAAAGACATTGTGCAGCCGTTTTGAGGGTCCGCTATAAATATCTAAACTTCTAACACCCTGTTAATAACATTGCCTATGGTCTGAAAACAAAAGGAACCTAATGAACCATTCGAACTCATTATCATGTACAATACACAGTGTCGCCTCTGCATATTGTCTGATTGCTCTTCATTATATATACACACCACACACCACACACCACACACCACACACCACACACCACACACCACACACAATCAACAGGATACCATCTTTTTTTTATACAGGCCATTGTTCAATGGCTCCAACTTTCTTGGTGAGATAGAACTGCTTCACATAATTCCCTTACATTGTACTCCTGTCTCCTTCACAACAAAAGAATAAATGTCAGACAGCGCTACTGGATTGTGCTTAGCAATAATTGCCATTTTCCACACAATTTAAAAAGACAAAGTGCTTCCATTTATCTCCTTTGTTCTTTTATTTCAAACGAAAGCAAAGAGCTGTTTGGAGCAGGGCCACCATTAAAAATCCCTTTGTCTTCTTGTCTGTTGAACAAATAGAGAGTGAGGCTGAGGGGTAGGAGGAAGCGAGGCTCATTAACATGGCATGAGTGACAGAGTGTGTGAGCGAGTTTGGGAGTTTTTAACCTGTGGCCAGGCTCGTGCCTGTGAACTCTTAAGCGCCCTAACATAGCTCATTCCCGAAGAGCCCCTCTCCCAACAGCGCGCAAGCTTTGAAACGGAAAAACCCTTTATACACCCTTGAGTGGCAGCCCACTTGGTCCCACAGCAGTGGAGGCGGTAACACGCTTACCTCCTTCAGCGAAACCACACCAATCAGACGGCCAATGCTGGTGACGTAGGCGTGGTCCAGGCCCAGCAGAGAGAATATGGTGTGCGTCTACAGAGGGGCGAAGCAAAGATCGGGTCAGTTACGGCGGACCACAAAAGCACAAAGCCCTGTAGGCTCGAGTTCTGTCTGCACTCAAATGCCAGGGGCCGCAGGAGGGCCGCACCTTGACATTTTACACTAAACTCAATGGGTTCATTGGGTAAACTCAGCCGGGCAGCAGCCAAACACCATGGCTCCCGAACAAACAAACCAGAGACCTACAGAATGAATGGAAGAAACGCCAAGCGGCGCTTATTAATCACGGGAGGACTCCTGCCTGCAGGGCCGCTGCAGCGGTGACGGATCTCGCCCTTAAATGATTAAAGAGCAGCTGAAGGGGCGTGGCGACGACGCCAACGGAGGACGTTGGGCCCGGCGCCCTCGCCGAGAAGGAGAGAGACCCGGAGTCGGCGTGCAGGCACTCGGGGTGCCGGGGTGTGAGTCGCAAAATCGGGAAAACACGAGACGGTCCTTCAGGTTGGATCACAGGGCAGAATTGGAATGGGCGGTGGTAAACGTCCACCCTGTTAAACAGGTCCACACATACGCGCCGCCAAACGGACTGTGGCATGTATGTACTGCATGCGCAGTTATGCCCACACTTAAATGAGCATTAGGAAACACGTTTAGACATATAAAGGAGTCCCTCGGTTAGCCGAGAGTTACGTTCAGATGTGTGAAAGGGCTGCCCATGATGAAGAGGAGGAACAAGGGGAAACGGAGCTATTGATGCAAAGCGACCTGACAGGTCACAGATTTTAAAATGAAAGCCTAAACAAGTAGCTTAAATGATCATGCATGGAACGGAAACTAAATGAGCAATGATCAATGATCAATAAACTTTGTGGAGAGGAATCGTAATTACCTGGAATTTCCCACATTTGTTAAGGTAATATTTTAAGCACCGAACACTAGATATCTAAGATGCACCTGTCAATTTAGTTCACGTAACATCCGGCACGATCTCCATCAGGAAAGAAATAGATAAATAACTTATAAAAACCTAATAAGGCTTACTTTGCAAGGCTAACTAAATTTTCATTTAATTTAATTTCATGTCATGTCATTTTAGCAGGGTGTTGAGTAACACAGTACAGAAAGACACACAGACAGACTGACTCGATACCTTATGCAGTGATGTGCGCTCCACCAGCTGGAAGGGGGCGGGGTCAATTTTACAGTTGTTGAAGTTGACCTGCTCATCCAGCTGTTGCTCCTCCCACTCTGCAATCTGTAATAACGTTCAAGGAGGGAAGCATTCTCTGTCAAAACAGAATCTTCACACAAGGTAGTTGTTTAAACCAAATGACAAACTTTATGAATTCCATTAAATATTTTTAAAAAGCTTTCATTAAAAGAAATAAAAAAACCATCTAGCTCCACTCAAGGTCTGAATTGGTGTCAAAGAGGGAGACTGCTCATTTGGATCACGGGAATCCAGTCCCACTCCACCACTATTTAAGTCCTCCAGAGAAAGCCTTTCTGCCAAACATCTCCCAATATGTTGCATTTGCATTTCCTTTCTGGGACACATCTACTATAAGTCTTCATAATGTTTCAGACAGGTTTTCTTTTTCTAAACAGGCTTTCTAAACAAATTTCTTGCATAGTTCCTTTAACTTTCCCGAGCTAACAGATTTACATTTGTTAGCTGTCAGCTTCGATGAACCAGGAGTATTTTACAAACTATGACACAATATTCTGCTGATACAAAATCAATAGACATCCTCCGAATTAGTGGTATTACGTGTGTGTTTTGAACTGTTGCAGTGGTGTGGGGAGGAGGAGAATCAATTCAAATCTAACTTTTAGGGTACTGAAAAGCAGAAATGCCATTAGAGTAAAGTACTGATGTAAAAGGACTCGCCAATGTTATTGAGTTGAAGCCATCACCATTGTGACGTGGCTGTGAATGAACCGTAACCATGCACT
>JAOYSI010023334.1:13254-30587 GCA_025775065.1 Hiodon alosoides | reverse complement strand
CCCACATGGGGGGTGAAGTCAGACACCAGAGGCTGTGTGCCCACATGGGGGGTGAAGTCAGACACCAGAGGCTGTGTGCCCACATGGGGGGTGAAGTCAGACACCAGAGGCTGTGTACCCACATGGGGGGTAAGGTCAGACACCAGAGGCTGTGTACCCACATGGGGGGTGAAGTCAGACACCAGAGGCTGTGTGCCCACAGAAATGGGAACTTTAAGTTTTTATCCTGCGAAAACAAACAGTAAGTCACGTACGCTGGAAATGTCGAGTTCCTGCCTGTAGTCCAGACAGGAAGATTGTGCCTTAACCCAAGATCAGTGTTAAATTGTTTGTTTTCAGAGTTACTTCCATGCCAAAGGGTTAAGTGTAAGTGGCGGGGGCCGGTTTGTAAACTGCTAATAAAATAGCGAATAAGAAATGGAAGACGTCGCTCTCCAAAACGGGGAAGACAAGAGAAGACGGGTACCAGCGGCTCTGTGGACAGCTGGGCGGCCGTGGTGGCAGATCCCTCGTCTGTCCCCTCTTCGCCTCCGCTCTGGAGAGCACCTGTCAATCTTTTCTGACTGCTGGCAGAGCCGCTGTGGTCTCTCCTCCTGCCCACGTCTGGAAGTTTGCTGGAGGATGCTATCAAAAACGGTCAAGGGATAACGTGTCAAACTGCGAGCGCACGTCCAAAATTAGAGACCAACACTATCAGAAGCAATGAGAGTCTTGCATACACGAATTCTGCTGTAGGATGTATGAAAATGTCAGAACACAGATCAGTACTGGGAAAGTTTTCAGCAGAAAGTTTAACTGGGAGAGTGAGACAAAATGCTTGAAGCAAAAACCTTGCACTTCGTGAACAAAACACGCCATCCCATCACTCTTATGATGACAGACATTAAACAATCCAACAAAACAGAAAATGTAATTATCAATCTACATATATAGATGTAGATATAATTTCACTGCAGAATGTTGGACTCACAGTCAGGATGGCCGTTGGGTAGGAAGTGAAAGACGGGGATCAGGGCATGACCTTTCCCAGTGACGCTGACCACTTCCTCCTTGTGGTCTAGGATCAACAGCTTAACGTACACATCAGGCTTTGACGTCTGTATGTGAACTGTGACCACGTAATCTCCCCTGACCTTCACCTGAAATCTGTTAGTTCATCAACATTAATGTGGCAACCCACAGCAAAAGGTTATCCATTTCAGCAATTGACTGGTTCCCCACAAATCTCCAGGTCGCCTTTCAGAACTCACCGGCAGATGATGTTTTTGTCATTAGGAATGTAAAAGTCTCGGAATTCCCTAATGGCAAAGTTGTTGTCTGGAGTATCTCGGCTGAGCTTGGGCAGCCGGTCACGTGAGCCAATCAGACGCATCCTCCATTTCCTACCTGAAAGAGGCGTCTCTCCAGAGTGGGCCACTGAAAGAAAGGTGTACCCCTTCTACAACGAGGGGTTCACATCGGAGATCAGCTCTCACGCGCTTGCATACACACTCAAACTCTTCACCTTTACACCACAAGGGTTTCATGATACGTTTAAGTAAAGGCTTGAAGCATGCACATACAATGTAATCACGCCCTACAATGACATCTTTATTCAAATGACAGACAAGCTTTTATACTTAATCCAAAAAAAAGAAACGGATAAAAAACTGTATGTATGTCAATAAACAACGCAGTTAAATTGAATCATTGATTTTACCTTATATTTTCTTTTGTACCACAGTGATATTGAATCTGCTGTTTGTGATGTTGTGTCTGTACTGTTTGTGATGTTGTGTCTGTACTGTTTGTGATTTTGTCTGTACTGTTTGTGATTTTGTCTGTACTGTTTGTGATGTTGCGTCTGTACTGTTTGTGATGTTGCGTCCATTCTGTTTGTGATGTTTGTGATGTTGCATCTGTACTGTATGTGATGTGTTTTGTGATCAGTGACCTGTCGCACGTACAGGGACAATGACCTGTCGCACGTACAGAGACAATGACCTGTCGCACGTACAGTGACAATGACCTGTCGCACGTACAGGGACAATGACCTGTCGCACGTACAGTGACAATGACCTGTCGCACGTACAGGGACAATGACCTGTCGCACGTACAGAGACAATGACCTGTCGCACATACAGAGACAATGACCTGTCGCACGTACAGGGACAATGACCTGTCGCACGTACAGTGAGACCTTAGTTAAAAACGTATGACATCGCCTCATCTTTGCTTCCACCGATGACTCCACCAAAAATGTGGTGTGTTTCAATGAGACGGAACTCTTCAAAAGCGAATGTGCAAGCCTGAATGTGGAAAGGGAAGCAAACCTGGTTGGGTTTGTAGACGTGGGGCTCCACCCTCTGAAAGACCCTGGGCACTTCCTCTCCTGTGTCGTTGTTGATGACATGGAGGGTACAGTCTGGTGCCGGGGAATACACCCTGGGCACCACCAGCATGTCTTCGGGGATAAAAAACACCTCCCTGTGGGGGAATCAGGGCATATCTTCCTCAGTGGATTACCGGCATCACCAGCGTCAAGGCTGGTCCATTTCACAAACGCACAAACCTGTAGAGCGCAATACCTGAAGACGAGAAACCAGGAATTATCTCCTTGATCCGGCAAGTTCACTGAATAATCGGAGAAGGAAATCCTGGTCCACTCGTCTTCCTGGCACGGGTAGAGTCGTGCAGCCTTTTCGTTGTTTGTGAAGATGTATCTGCGCGGGAAAAAAAAAAAACCAACCGTCAAATCAGACCACCATTCACCTGCCAGTCTGCGGAACTAATCACATTAGTCAAGCGCCACAAATAACCGGCGAACAACCTATAAAGAAAAAAAATACATAACAATATATATAATCAAATCATACACACAATCAAAAAATGTCCGTCAGAAAATAGGTGCGTCTGTTCCAGTGCAGGGTTGGTGATGAGGCGATGTGATTTCACCAAAACAAATGAAACACACATGCATTAATAGGGACTGTGGAGGGGTCTGGAAACATTGCTTTCCCAATCCTCTTCATCATCTTCTCCAACAGTTTCCGCTCCCTGGGTATTCAGTTCACACCACACATCTGATGTGTGGCGGCTGATTCCAGAGGCTTTAGGGCTGGGATTCACAAAGGCTTCAGCGTGCCGGAGCAAATGGCTCTCTCTGCATTGATCAGCGCCTCGGTTTTTAATCCTGTGTTATAAGTAAGACACGCGAAGCCTTTCAAGGCACGGGGTCATTCATTCGTCAAGTCCTTCAGCCAACTTGGACCGGAGTGGGCCTGAACAGCAGATGGTATCAGCACAGAACAGAAATCAAAACGAACAAAAAAAATCTCATAAAGAGGGCCAACGGACGGCTCCAGGCAGAGCAGAATGCAGAATGCAGAATTATCTTTACTTCACAAAACTCCTGGACACATTACCAAAAACAATGCAGTAGATCGTACACAGAATGTAAAGTTCAGTTCAGAAATACCTTAATAAAGACACCGCATGCTTTTCCACGTCCGATTCAACGGAAGTCCAGATTTCGTGCAGCGTTTTTGAAGCGTTCAGGTTCTCCTTGGTGCCTGCATGATACATAAAGACAGGATCATCGACTGGACCAGAAACTTTCCCCTCGGAGCCAAACACGATACAAAATACAATATGTGCGCATCCAAGCTACGCTGCAATTAAAACCTGTAAAATCGATGTAAAGACATAATTCACGTCCATATTGACATAAGAAACAAGTGCTGGAGTGCTGTTGTGTTTTAAGGTGCTGACAGAGTATGAGGGACAGCTCAATAGTAGTGTAGTGACGTGCTTAGCAAGCTTTCCGGCTTGGCAGCAGTCAGGCCCTGAAGTAGCCCACTTGACAGTATTCAGAGCAGATCCATTTGAAATGTTCTCTCATTCCAAATATGCGGTAATTGCTTATTGAAACACCGAGAACACTATAATCTGTCTGAAGAGCAACGGCGTCAGCGGTGAATTAGCTGCCAATTAATCGTTCGGAAGGTCTGAATTTTAGTTGGAAGCTGTGTATAAAAATGAACCACTCACAAGAAAATCATTTCCAACGGCAGAAATTTTGACTAGTCTGATAAGAGAGACACCAACGGAATCACAGTGCATTTCAGTAATGTGGGACTTACTTCAGTTCCTTTTCCCCTTTATAAAAACTCAGGTCAGTTCATTCATGAGTTTCAAAGGATCGGGATCGGGATCTGCACCATACAAGTTACAGGTCCAATACCATTGCCAATGACTGAAAGCAGTGTGCAAATTTGAGATAAGTTTGAGGCCAGTCCAGGACTTCTGCTGGGGGCAAAGCCGAGATCCAACAAACTCCAGAGCTAACTTTGATTGACAGACTGATGGTCTATTGACGTGATGTCAGCCCTGGGCCCTGGGCCCTGGTAATAAATAGAGTCTGCTTATGTTTCTGCACCTCAGAATGCCCACTGGATCAGGGCTTTGACAAGATGCGGTTGGTAGAGAGAGCGGCTATTCTCTGTATTCTCTGTATTTCCCTTTTGCCACACCTGTCAAGAGTAATTTTTGTCAGCTGAGAAAACATTTCGGCATTTCGATCAATGAGCTTTTGTCCAAAGGGAAAATGCTACCATGGCAAACTTTTTAATAAGAAAGCTACATTTGACGTCACATTTCTTCCTCTCTGTTTTGTATAAACTAAGGGGGAGAATCTAAACCGGAAGTTTATCGTTCAAATTTCCATGCTGTTTTACCAACTGGGCTTCAAACTTGTGGTGGAAACTAAAATATCATGTCACAAGAAGAAACCTTTCCAAGAAAAACATCTCAAATTAATTCAGTCACAGATCTGCAATATGCACTCATTGTGAAATGTCTTTTAAACAGTAGCAGATCACAAAGGATGATTTTACACTGAGCACTACGATTTCCAGAATGCCACGGTGCACAAATATATACCTGACCAATGAACCTGTGCTTAGTCAGAAAATAAGAAAAAGAAGTAGGAAATGGAGCATTTCTTGGAAAAGAGTGGAAACACGTTTTACAGCTACAGTTTGCAGCCAGTGCATTGTTTTACTGCTGAAAATCTTCCTGGGACTTGATTGGTTTTAGTCTGGGATCCGCTGTCTGCGTGTCCCTCATCCCTCCTGGTAGGGACTTAAACAGCGTTTAAAAGGAAAGAAATCCCACCTGGCCTGGTGGCGTTTCTGATCTCCCTCACACGAAGGCCTTTCCACCCAGCCTGCAGAACGGTGGCTGCCCGAGTCTCGTCGCTGGTTGGTTCCCTGTCTCTCCATTTCTCTGGCACCTCAGTCCCTGGATAAACACATCAGGGGGGAAGAATCTAAGGCACAATGGCATTCAGTGCGCTACTCTTAGCGTTGGTCTGACCGGGGTCTCCCCTTACCTTTAGAGCTGTGCGCCTTGACATCACTCCCAATGGAAGGATTACAGGTGAGGGCCTGAACCGCGAACATCTCGTCTGGCTTAAGCTTGCGGCCCAGCGCCACCGTTGTCATGTGGAGCACGGCCTCGTTAAAAACCTGAGGGAACAAAGGTCTTCTTTCAGCTCAGTCCGGTGTCCTGGGCAACACGTAACCACAGTACAGGAAAAGACCCAACATGTCTTTAGAAATAGACCACTGGTATGTAATTCAGTGACAGCAAAGACCCAACATGTGTTTAGGAATGCACCACTCGTGTGTAATTCAGTGACACGTGTATAGAAATGGACCACTCGTGTGTAATTCAGTGACAAGTGTTTAGAAATGGACCACTCGTGTGTAATTCAGTGACACGTGTTTAGAAATGAACCACTCGTGTGTAATTCAGTGACAAGTGTGTAGAAATAGACCACTCGTATGTAATTCAGTGACAGCAAAGACCCAAAATGTGCTTAGGAATAGACCACTCGTGTGTAATTCAGTGACACGTGTATAGAAATGGACCACTCGTGTGTAATTCAGTGACACGTGTATAGAAATGTACCACTCGTGTGTAATTCAGTGACACGTATATAGAAATGCATCACTCATGTGTAATTCAGTGACACAGGACTTTACCCTGCAGTGCTCCCTGATCGCACCCGTGCCGTGCAGTCGAGAGGGGCAGTGAACCACCTCAAGTTCCCTGGCAGCGACGGGACGATCCCGCTCGTCCGAGAACGCGTTCACCAATCGCCCCAGGGCTGTCAGTATGGCTACTGCTTGCTCTGTAAAACGGAGGCTTTCCTGGGCGCGGGGACACAAAATACAGCTCCTTTAAAACTCTCCACTTAGCTTTCAAAACGTTTGTAACATATAGGGTATAACCATACTGGCACAGACACACCTTTATTTGGCCATTCACTGAACCCTGCTATGCAAAGCGGTGACACAAACAGCACGGGCGAGGGAGACCCAATGCAGAGCCATGTTACCTTCCGAGGCCCTGGTTCCCACCTTGTTCATGTGCGACACGACGGCCTCCTCGTCGCCGCAGACAAACGGCACCGCGCTACGGAGGTGGACGTGCCAACCGAGAGGAGCCCACGTGCGGACGCAGAGAGCGTGGCGCCTGGCAGAGAGGAGCCACAAATCAGACGTGACCCACAACAAAGCACGTAGAAACGCTACCCATCGGATGGAAAGCTGCTGATTAGAACAGCGGTATTTAGCTGCTGTTGTGTAACGTGCGGGAAGTAGAACAGAGAGACGGCATGAAAAAGTTGAGCTCTGTCCTCCAAACCGCTTGGATTTGACATAATTGAGCTTATTTGATGAGCTAAGATGGATAACACTTCCCTGGTTGACATTACGCCAGGACAATTTGATTAGGGAAAGAATGTTGCCATTAATAGTCAAGGTGAAAGGTTAAATGAATTTTTCCTGTGAAGCACTTTTTTGGCATGTGTAGGAACACCTGGGAATGCTGGTAATGGCAGTGAACGCGTGCTCATTATTTTGCGTAATTGTGGAGCCGAATCCTTTTGCTTCACCTGGGAATCTAGGTT
Source organism: Hiodon alosoides (assembly GCA_025775065.1). NCBI lineage: Eukaryota > Metazoa > Chordata > Actinopteri > Hiodontiformes > Hiodontidae > Hiodon > Hiodon alosoides. The sequence continues at coordinate 23,632 of JAOYSI010023334.1, read as the reverse complement.
TCTTGCTTCTAGGACACAGATCCATTTATAGAAGAAAGCACCACGGTCAAAGTCAGATTTTAATCCTTTTCTTTTTGTTGGAAAATGCTGAAAATCAAAATGTGCGAACCGCTTCATGGGGGGAAATAAAAAGTCTTTACATTGTGGTCACATGTACCTCATACGTCTCAGTTGCTTTTAGTCTCGGGTAGGATATGGAACAGAGATTTGGACTGAACTGGTGAGCAGAAAGTGTCTGGGGCTGTGGCTAGGCACTAACTAAATCTGCTTCAGTAAACAAGGCAGGCACTAACTCTGCTTCAGTAAACAAGGCAGGCACTAACTAACTCTGCTTCAGTAAACAAGGCAGGCACTAACTAAATCTGCTTCAGTAAACAAGGCAGGCACTATCTCTGCTTCAGTAAACAAACCAAGCACTAACTAACTCTGCTTCAGTAAACAAGGCAGGCACTAACTAACTCTGCCTCAGTAAACAAGGCAGGCACTAACTAACTCTGCTTCAGTAAAAAAACCAAGCACTAACTAACTCTGCTTCAGTAAACAAACCAAGCACTAACTAACTCTGCTTCAGTAAACAAGGCCGGCACTAACTAACTCTGCTTCAGTAAACAAACCAAGCACTAACTCTGCTTCAGTAAACAAACCAAGCACTAACTAACTCTGCTTCAGTAAACAAGGCATGCACTAACTAACTCTGCTTCAGTAAACAAGGCATGCACTAACTAACTCTGCTTCAGTAAACAAGGCAGGCACTAACTCTGATTCAGTAAACAAGGCAGGCACTAACTAACTCTGCTTCAGTAAACAAACCAAGCACTAACTAACTCTGCTTCAGTAAACAAGGCAGGCACTAACTAACTGCTTCAGTAAACAAGGCAGGCACTAACTAACTGCTTCAGTAAACAAGGCAGGCACTAACTAACTCGGCTTCAGTAAACAAGGCAGGCACTAACTAACTCGGCTTCAGTAAACAAGGCAGGCACTAACTCTGCTTCAGTAAACAATGCAGATATTTGCACGGGTAAAGTACTAAATTGTAAACCTATCCTAAATAAGGCTGTCTTAAGTTCTAAGTTGTAGGTTGAAACCCCACTGGCTATGATTGACAAGCCACGCAGGTTTGTTGTCAGTGCGATCTTGAATCTGCAGGATCAATGCTATCAGAGCTAGCATCGGCGGTGCCAGAAACTCACCCAGGGGGAAGACAGAGCAGTGCCGCTTTAGTCGCAGTCGTGCGAATTCGCAGGACAGGAAGCTGAGACTGCACGCTTTTCCAAGAGACAGGCTCAGCTGTCAGTAGTCCTGAGCAAAACAAAGAACTGTCCCTGTCTGGACGGATAACAGACATTAAAAAGTGTCACGTGACTATATCGCTGGACAGCATTCACAAGAGCAATTATGGAAGTATATTCTCGTAATGCAGTTCGACTGTATCATTATGAATAGCGGTGAAAAACTGAACGCCTAACTACTAGAGTTAGTCCAGAGTCCGAGACAACACGTGCCAATGTGAACTAACGAAATGATTTGATTTTAGCTAAAAAAGACAGGTTTTGGCAGACATAACCACTTGTGTTTTTGTGTCTACCTGACGTTAGCTACAGGAGGACAGTCCCTCACCTTCGTCGGGGGTCCCTCCCCAGCGCATCAGTGAAGAGAAGCTTATTAAGATTTCCGTGGGCGTCAGACTGTCCACCAACAGGAAGTGAGATTCCTTTTCATCTGCTGACTGAAAACATTCCTCCTGTTATTCATCACTGTGCCCTAAATCGAATGTTCCAAACACAGCATAGATGTGACTAGGGAGATAAGAGACTCTGGATTCCTACACAGAGCACCTTTGAAACTGGAACCCTGTAATGACTAGATTCCTAACGTTAGTGATTACAGAGAGCAGCAGATTGAAACACGTTTTAAAAAAATGTATTACATAATATAGAGACAGCCGACCTCAGTGAGAAAAGAGGCTCCGAGTTTGACATTGAGTGACAGGGCACCTGCAGACCGGGCTGTCTTGGCTGTGAATGCTGGACTGGAGGATGTGTGGGACTGGCAGTACACAGTACGCAGTACACAGAAGGCAGTACCTGTGCGCGCCTGGTGGCGGCAGTGGAGGAACCCTGCTGCTTGGCTGGTGTACCAGCACTATTCGTGGAGACTGCTGTGGTGGACACAGCAGTCACAGACACTTTGGAGGAAACGATGCTCTGATTCAAACAAACAAACAAACAAACAAACAAACAAAAATTATTCTACAACCCGTCCGTGCTGCAGTATTCAATGACAGATAAAAAAAACCCTCAGCTCAGAATCAGCTCAAGTGCGTTCCTTGAGAAAGGAGGACGAGAGGATCGATAAACAGAAACCTATCATTTACTGGTGGGATATTGGGTAAGCTTTTTAACCACTTTATTAGAGCTGGGCAGCACTAGAAACATATGGGTTACTGTTTCCCCCCTCCCCCTTTACTGACAATAAAGTCATGTGAGACACAAGCAATAAGGTTGAAAAATGAATTACTAAGCTCATCTGGGGAGCTGAGGCACGCAGGCAGATCAGATGATACCAGAACTCTCCGGAATATAACTGTCCCTATATTCCCATCTCAACCGAAGCGGCCCAGCCAAAGCCTGGATATACAACAAAGACGGAGCTTAACCCTTCTCCCATGATGCACTATGGCTCAGCCTGGCTCAGCCAGTACCATACAGATACTGATCCAAACGGGAAAAATGACTACGGTTCGAGAAAGGAAATACGCTGCAGGTGACAAAATATTTACTATCGTAATCAACAAAAAAACAAACTGTGTATTGTTTACGCTGTATATATGCTGTAGACTATAGGCTGTCAGCAATATTTAGAACAGTTCCCTTGAGCCTATCCAGTGAATAACTCATAAATAAAACTGTAGGGCATACCGCCTGGAGTAACATCTTCAAAACGTACTCTATATTTAAATGCTAAATGCCTCCTACAGAGACTTTAATCGCGCCAAAAGTCTGGCTCAATTAAAATGGCTAAAGCAATTCATTTGAAAATGTAATTAAAATGTAAATGTAAATGTAAATAATGTTATAATTATTTTTGCAACAAAAACATTACCTTTAAATGTGACTTCTGGAAATGGTGAGCATATGTGTTTGGTTTATGGAAAACCAGCAGTGTCCTATATGACACAGGAAAGAGTGTAAGTGCAAAACCAGACACACAGACACACACATCTATGTGTGTAAAAAAAACCATAATACATGCAGGCCTTTGGCTGTTAGATATGAATATATAGATATGTAAAACGATGTACTGGAAACACTTAGGGAAATCCTCCAGGTCGATCCAAGCTTCCTGAAGCACTGGTTTATCAGTGAAAATCTCTTGGGACTGCAGAAGGAGTGGGCTTGGTGCTTTGACTTGACTGTGTTTCTCAGTCACATCCGTTGAATCGCCAACTTCCTGATCTGTTTGATGCAAACGCAGAAAGTTCACGTTCAAAAAAAGATCTGTTCACAAATAAGCAGTGCAACCTAGGTTTTCGTTAACCTATTGTTAACGAAAATGCCTTTGATATTTTCCACGACCAAAATCATTTTTGTGTTTGAGAGAGTGACGTTTGGATTCCAGACCCCTTTACTCTTCATTGTATAAACACTAGACACAGCCTCACAAGGGGCTCTGTCGTTAAAGAGACTCGGTTTAGCACAGCTGCAGTACACCGGTCCGAATCCTGCTCTCGTCTTTCTTTAGCCGACACAATTGACCGAGTGCTGCCCGGGCTAAACGTCCCGTGCGGTGTTGAAAAGGGTCAGGTGGCTCGAAGGGCGCTAGGATTGGAGGAGAATAGTGTACTTCCTCACCCTCCCCTGCGCGAGATGGTTGGAGTCATGGCGACGAGCTGAGAAGCATTAGCAGAATTGGCGACTCCAAATTTATAAAACACAAATATCCAATTAGATCTACTACTGAATTACTACGGGGACATTCTGATAACATTCCAGGTGTTACTAAGCAACAAAAAAACACGGAAAGACTAAATAAATTTGGCTCCAATGATAAGGCATATTTTCATACTCCCGTTTGCTGTAAACCAGAGACCCTGATACGGTCATTTTAACTACATCAAAACCACATTGCACCCACACCATGTGCAGCTGTTCCATAAGCATGATGAATTAATTAAACTTTTAAGCCGGGCAATGTGCACGTGCTCAATAAAACATTTCCTTTTTTTAAATGCCTCAGTTGTGTTCCACCGTATGTATTTATGTGGTCTATGTTTCACTTCCATATTTAAAGAGCTAAGTGAATAAAAGGTCTCTCACCACCAAGAGTTTTGTCCTCTCTCTCCTTGTCCTCTGCTGTTGCCTGGAGAGACACAACACACGAGTTACACATGAACCACACACCTCTCCTTGTATTCCATCTTCCTCTGGCAGATGTCCACAGCAAGACACTATTCAGTGGAGCAGCAACAAGAAACAGATAAGTATAGAGACTCTGACAGCACGCTGAACCGGAGAGCACGTCCCCGTAACTTGCCCGCAACGTTCAAAACGAGCGAATTCGGAAATAAGTGCCATCATGATGTCAGTTGTTTCTTCTAAGTAAAAACAAAAACTCCTGGCCCCCATAATAGTGACTCATACAATTTAATTTAAATTACTGGAGTAGCATTTAAGATCAATTCGGATCTAACAACCAAAAATGTCGTAGTCTGAAATACTGAATTATCTCAGACTTGTACAGAATATAAAATACACTCATGAATAAAAACAACCAGTAGGAGTAAAATGATTTCACTACTATTAATAAAATTACTGACACAATCAGTACAAACGCCGAAGTTAAACTATCACAGATTTCAGTATAAATAAATGTGTTAGCTTTTATATTCATAAACAAATCTGCAGAATTTTTAAACCTTTAATCATTGAACAATGACTCTGCCACATGATTAAAATATGAATGACACCAATAAGTCCCTTTGTTCTAGACTTAAAGCAGGGCTGGAGGTGACTCAGAGTGAAATGAGTCACCATTCACTTAAAGAAGCTGTGAAGACAGAGCCGTGTCACCCTTTGCTTTTCCCATGGAGCTAAAAAACTGCCTGCCACCATAAGCAGTCCATGTTTTAAGGCTTCAGATCAGCTCAAGGCAGCAGAGTGCCCTGACCGCTATGTTTCCATTAAGCTGACTTTCTTTCCCGGTGAAAAGGATGGAAAAAAAAAATGAATGGGCGAAAGTGTTTCCTGCGGGCATCTGTAGGGGAAAGGATGAGGAAAAAAAATGAATGGGCGAAAGTGTTTCCTGCGGGCATCTGTAGGGGAAAGGATGAGGAAAAAAAATGAATGGGCGAAAGTGTTTCCTGCGGGCATCTGTAGGGGAAAGGATGAGGAAAAAAAATGGGTGACGGGTTGTTGGGGAAAAGGAAAATAAAACGGGCAGTGATTTCTGCCAAATTAAGTTTGGCAGGTACTTTCAGTAAGGCACTAATTAAATCAGCGCTACTTCGCATCACACTCACTCATCAATTTTCTTTTGTTCCAAGATCAAATAAAAAATGCATTTCTTGTTTTTTTTTATTTAAAAAAAAAAACCTCTACAATGGATAACTCAAATTTGTGGCTGAATTTCTTTCTGTCTCGCTCTTGCTCAACAGGAAACTGGGGGTGTTAGAAGTCTAAAGCACAGGAAGCTGCCTGGTCTTTTACTGGTCAACCACGTGACCAACCACATTCTTGTGATTAAAAAAATACATTTTAAAAACCCTAATTCTGATTTATTTCAACTGACGGAAAGAGCAAAAAATTCCAGGCTAACTCTTAAGCAGATCATGTGACGTTCACATCCAACAAAAGCAAAAAAAAAACGCAGAAAAACTAAATGCAAGGCTTAAATTACATTACACACAGTACACGTGGTGCAGATTACGCAACAGGCCAATTATTTCTGCCATTAAATGAATCATAAAGACGCCCTGGGGAGATGAAGACAATGATGGGTTAGAATCTAATTGTTCTGTTTTTAAATCACAGGAGTACATGACCTCTCCTTTTATATAACAATGTGCTGGTTTTCTTGCTCTTGGTAGGGTCCTGTACTATTCTAGGGAGAGCCACACAATTAGAAAGCTCCCAGAGGTCCCTAACAATCCAGAGGAAAGTGGACCGAAATTGGCCCAAGCGAAGGAGTAAAGCTATGCTAATAGAACTTAGCGTTGACAATTCCCATCATGCTAAAGACCAAAATGCCAACGAGAGCCCGCCTCCCGCCATTTGTTTCTGCTCACTCTGGCATTAATAAAGCTTATTTACTTCAAAGCAGAGCGCTCATTTAAAGGTCACATAAATATATATCTGCAAACATTTTTATACAGAAAACATACCCAAAGGTTCGTTAATAAGTTTTGTAATGTTGCCTCATTTTCACATGTATGAGCACAACGTTTCTTTTACTCGCCTAACACACAAATGAATCACTGCTGTTTGTGTAACGCACACTCAGAGAAAAACAAATACAATAAAGAACTATCTTCAGGAAGATGTAAAGGTATTTGAGAGATATGTGGCATTCATATACAGTATCTCTAAATCAGCCAGTTCTTTGAAAATGTAGCTTTACCAGGTCCTGCATACGGTGGTATTACAAATACTCATCAATGAGTAGGCCTAACCATTAGTCGTAGAAGAGGAACTTCCGAATAACATTCCTAAAGACAGCAGATATGTCCGCTTCCACTAAGGAGACCCTTCTCAAGCAGTCCAAAAAAAACCCCCAAAAAACACCCCGAACTATATCTATAAACATGACGGTAGTAGTGAAAGTGCAATAGGCAGTCCCACGTTTCTGAACGCTGCGCTGCTCCTTGGAAATATTTCCCTTTGTGTAGAAGGGTGGCAGAACGGTTCCTCAACGGTGACTGATCCCAGATAGAATCTAGAACAGCTCTCTGGGGGGAAACCGGTACGTAGCAATTTCAGGGTTCTCCCCCACCCACCAGGAAGCCTCTCCTAAATTGGGTCAAGCGTTTAGGCATTTCAGTCTTGCTCTCTCCTCTCTTTACCTCCACCGTATCTAATGTGTCCGATGAGCTGACACCGCGCTCAGCGCTCCCCGCGCCTCTCTGCCCATTCTCCTCCGTCTCCGCGAAGGACGTCAGGGTGGAGCTGCACGTCCCCCCTCGGTGGGAGCTGGTTCAGCCGGCACGGGATGGACCATACGGTGAGACGTGCGGAGGACAAAGAGACACGGCTAACTCGAGAGACAAGCTGTGTTCAGCGCGTCATTCACGCTAACTCGAGAGACAAGCTGTGTTCAGTGCGTCATTCACGCTAATTCGAGAGACAAGCTGCGTTCAGCGCGTCATTCACGCTAACTCGAGAGACAAGCTGTGTTCAGCGCGTCATTTACTATCACACTATTACTATTATAACATGGAAGTAACATATATTTAACGTTCCCCACCATTCAGAAGGACTGCTGCAAGTTTTGCCAACACAGAATCTAGCTGAGACTAAGTTTTCTCGAAACTTGTTTCCCTAGGAAAGTTTTGGCCGAACAACAAGTTTCAACCATTTAAACAAATAGTTTGTTAAAATGTATTACCCGATGTCAGGAACATAATAAATAAAAAGTTGGACACAATTTGTTGTGATAAAACACAGCCTGGAGACGTGCCCAGTAAGACTTTACCAGGTTATCTTTTCGATCTTGTTTCCCCATACAGGTGAAGTGAGTAGAACAGTGTACTTACGGTTCCGGATTTGTGGGGATTACCGGCAGTCTATAACTGAAGAAGGGGCTAGACACCTCAATGAACTGATCAGGCTTTACAACTGGTGTTTCTGCGGAGAAGGGATACACTCACATGAAACAGCTGATAAAACTCTGTGGAGATCTCAGGAAGACATACACAATTTTACTGGTCATTTTCCATTGTCATTTAATAACAGATGGCAAACGGTCAGAACTGCTGAAATAAGACGGTTACCCTTTAAATCATCAGTGAGGATTTTGTCCTTTCTAGGTCTTATTAGTTTCCACGGTGGGACGGGAGGTGGTTTTGGTGGGGTGAAGAGGGGACAGGTCCTGGTTCTGGTTACCAGAACTGGGTGGCTGTATAACTGGGATAGGCCATAATGTCGTAGCTTCTCAGAGGTGTCCGCCTAAAGATGAATTGGGAATTAGACGTCGGTCCGAATTGTTTTCCACTGTAAAAATACGCAAGAACAGCTTCCAGCACTTGCTGAGAGTGCGAGAATTAAGGAAATAAAACGCTCTCTTCGGTTCCGTTTTAGCACCAAAGGGGAAATGTTTGGGGTATTTTCCACACTTGTTGAATTTGCTCAGATTTTGTTTTTAAAGAAGTCAGATAAAAGGCGTAAAATAGTCCTCCACCTCCCTGTGTCTTACAGCTCCTGAACCAGCCCCAGCGTGCCACATTGTGTTACCGTTCCAAATGTTCAACTTTTTTAACATCTAAAAGGTGCTTCTCCTCATTAATGTTGCTAAATGGGTACTGTTCCTAAACGTACAACCCCGCTCAAAGTACGATACAAATACTGGAAAGGCAACAATAAAACACAGATAATTAATTAACACAGCCACGGACGTCCAGAACGCGACCATCATCTCGATAGTTACTCAAAATTATTTGCAGGCTTTTCTGAGGCTTCTAGCTCTACAAACATGTAGAACGAACATGCAGAATAAAAAGGAACTCTTTTCAAATCCTACACAAAAATTGCAATTACGCAGTGTCTAAACAGTGATCCTATTTGCTGCAACATTTGTAGCTGAAATCACTGAGCGACAAGGAGAACAGAGCATAAAGCAGAGAGAAGTGAAATCCGTACAGTACCATCTGCCCGAGAAGTGAAGTCTTCTTCTCTAACAGATGTAACGGCTGGTAGCTGGCACAGACTACCATCTGAGGCACTTCAGGCAGCAAAAAACCTAAACGAAAAATATATTCACGCTGTTGGTTTTAATATTTATTGGCGTTTTAATGCATTTGTCTTTGTCATCTGACATGGATTAGTTTGAAGATTGCAGGAGAGAAAAGTTTGATGACTAACACATTTACCATACTTTTACCATACTTTTTACTTTGTAAAAAAAATAGGAGTTATAGTCAAATGCAAGAAAAGGTACCTACTTACTAGTTTTACAAGATTAAATCTAACATCCGATCTAAACATTGCTATAAAAAAAGAAAAGAAACAACTGCACATGATAATACAGGTGGTTATTTTCAGATAATTTGAGATTTGGTGCACAGTCAGTGCACGTGCCCTTCAATTGACTAATTATACCACCTGATGAGTTGTGCTGAGATTTCCTGATTTCCTGAATCATCTTTTTAATAACCCGCAGCAGTACAACACCTGAAATAAGCTAATTGCTATTGACTATAAACAAGGGCCTAACGACCTGGCACGTTGCAGGAAACGAGGCACCTGAACAAGAAATTGGATGCAAATCAACATTTTTTTTGGTGCTAGAACCATAAAATAGTTCATATAGTACAGAGATGAAAATATATACCATTATTTGCATAACAGTCACGTGCACGTGCACACTCACTTTCATTGGTTGCCTGGGTTGCATCAGTAGCTTGGGTGGAAGCAGGTCGATTTGCTTGGGATGATTTTCTGTCCTTGTCAATATCCTTCATCCTTCTCTTGCCGGAATCTTTGCCATCATTTTTTTCTATGAATGATCAGAAACAACTTCTTCAGACTTGACGTTGTGTTATGAAGTACTTAAATACACAAAACAACCGACCAGCAACAGACTAAATAAAACCTGAAAACAAACGTCACGCCGGTCTAGTAAAATCCAGGCTACAATCATGACGGTACTAAGCAAAATATCATTTTTACTGTTATATACTTATTTATGATAACTTACTACCAAATTCATTATTTTCCATAAGAAAATATCACTATTTTGACAAGGGGTTTTATACAGTACAATCCAAAATATAAAGCTAAGATGCTTTCAAAAATAATGAAATGAAAAGTTTCTCAATATAAAATATATATTTAAATACTATGAAGGGCAGTAAACAATTAAAAAAACTAAAAGGAACACCAAATAAAAAAAATATTTGTTCCATAGCAGACGGATTCCTCACCTTTTGCTTTGTCTGGGGTTTTGTTCGCTGTTGGCGATTCACTTTTACATTCGTTAACTCTCGAGTTCTCTCCAGCGTAGGCTGTCGGTGATGACTTCTCCTCTGACCTCTCTTCTATGTACTGAAACTTTGGGACCGCTTCTTTCAAAAAATCCCACACTTTCCCCAAGTAACGGGCCCTGAAATATACGGTCAGACTCAAACACAAGTAACGGGCCCTGAAATATACGGTCAGACTCAAAC